>WAAG01006665.1:0-10437 GCA_013390105.1 Tichodroma muraria
GAAGTGTGTTCCTCAGGAAACATCACTAAGCTTTCCCTCTACTGTTTCCTTATGCAGGTATTAGAGGACTGTGAAGCCCTTTTATTAGCTGACAAACTGTTTCATTACAAGATAAGCAGAGCCTTGCTCAGTGGAGGAAATGTGTAGTTCTTCCATCTTTNNTCCTTACTCAGTGGAGAAAAGGTGTAGTTCTACCATCTTTTTTCAGAAGCCCCTATTTCCTCCAGCTTTCACTGGAGGCAAAGGCAGCCTCCAAAACCCAGTCGAATTTAATCTAAGTGGTTTATGCATGTTTTCTCCTGGGTTTGTTCATACAGACAGAAATGAAAGACAGAAATAAAATACCTAAACCATGAAGAAGTGCACAGTATACATGTAGTCAGCAGTGAGCTGTAGATGTTAAATGCCCTGGACTGGGAAAGAGGGAAGAACATGTACCAGTTGTATAGATAGCCTTCCAAATATGTAGGTTGAATCTTAGTTAGGATTTAGTACTTGAGGGGGATTAATGGTTCTACAGTGAGATCAATGCTTGAACTATATGCCATTTAAAATATTACTCATTAAACCTTTTTTGGTGTAGACTAACTAGGTTCTTGGAGGAGTTCTTACTCATGATGGTGTTACTAATGTCCAGAATGGCTTTTCTTCTCTCTGTTCCACTGTAATGACAACAAAATGGCAACTATTCCATTCCATTTCCAAATTAGAAGGAGTGTTAATGTGGATTTTGTTTGAAGACCTTTTTTCTCTGGAGTTTGTTTTCATGTTTGATTTGCTTTTGTATGGACATCTTGGCATTCCTGTCATGCTACAGTGCTTTGTGCTTCCAGCTGTGGAGCTTTTGGAGAAGGTCTGTGGGGAGCTTTATTCACTATTAGAAAACCTCACTGAAGAGCTGTAATTTCATAATAGATAGTGCCAGGCAGCATTAGCTACTGATGTTTGGATACCCACAGAACATAAATCAATACTTAGAGGAAACAGAGGAGTATTTACGTTCTGGAGGATTTGCTCATTCGCTGATGGAGTCCTGGTGATGGCATACGGCCTTGCAAATAAGGCTGTAGGAACTATGTCTAGGCTGCAACTGCAGTATTTAACACAATCTTACAAAAATGGGCCTTTAGGCACTGTGAGAAATGTTCATTAGAACATGTGTATAGTTTGAACTTTACTATATTTGATATGTAGAATTCATGTGAGATTTCTTTGCTTTTTGACTGCTTTTTTTCTGTGTGTTTTTGCAAAGTAGATAATGTGGGTTTCTGTGGAGTTTTGCTTATCATTGATTTAAAAGGAGTAGAGGGAAAGGCAGATGTGTGGGATGCACCATTTGAATTCTGTGGCTGGTGAAGACAAACAGTATTAGGCATCTACAGTGCATAAAATACAAAAATTAAAATTCTGCTTAGTTTGCACTTCATTTTTTGTTACTTGTATTGATGCCTACTCAACAATAAAATCACATGCTTTTTTAAAACACATTAGGTTGACCTGTTCCGCCTTACAGCACTTTTCTTGTTACACTGCAGTCTGGATTGTTCTGCAGTAGACGATGTATTGATAAGTACAATGCAAGTTTTTACTGTGATGGTATGGAATATTTTATGACTTTTTCTTGTTTCTCTTGTGTGAAGCATCATAGCTTCTTGCAAGATACAGCAGTCACAGAAGTCATCAATTAATCTCTAACAGACTGATACCATAGCAAAGCTTTTAAGACAAACATTTGTTCAGCACATGTTACATAGAGAGAGCATAAAAAACAGTTTATGTTGTCCTGGTGCTGCCAGTATTTTAAAATTTAATTTTCTGGACTAATCTACATTCACTCTAGCAACATACCTTACAAGCAGAGGAGAATTTGCTTAGTTCATATTCAGAAAGAAATAGCTTAGCATCTTTCTGAATATCTCACAATTGCGCTGAATTTTTCAGGAGTTAATTTACTGTTGATACGATGCAGCTAAAGCCAGTGGTGCACAGGTTCTTTTCTTATTGGTCCAACTGTTACAGTGCATTAAGAAACTGCTTAAATACTTAGGGGTAACTTTTTAGTGTTGTTTGTCACACTGGGAGGGGAATATTGTGGCTGGAAGAGGAAGCAGGATAGCTATGGGGTGAGAAATGAGGAAATAAAAAGAGTAGGGTGCTCTGTAACAGCAGGATCACCAGTAAAACACATGATTTTCAAACTGCTTCTGTCTGTAGCACCTTGCTAAAGGTTTCCTTTGAGAGCTGGTGTGATATGACAGATTATTCAGAGGTTTTCCATAGCTTTGTTCTGAGCACTTTGAAAATATCCTGAAATGAGGCAATGTTAAATCATATGGGCCTGCCTTTAGAAAAGCATTAGAATATGACTTTATTTCATGTCCCTTCTTTTTAGCTTGCTCTTTCCAATAGAAGGGGAAAAAAAGGTGTGGTGGTTGATTTGAAACAAAAGGACACGCACACAGAAGAGAATTCTTTCTGTTATGTGCCACCCCTGGATTTTAAAATGCTTATTGGAAGTGCATGGCTCAGATAATATTTATAGGTTTTTTTTTTTGTTTTTTTAATTTTTTAAACATGTTTAATTGCTCTCAGAAAAGCACATGTGAGATTTCTGTTTATTCCAGGTCTAAGTGCTCTGGTTCCTTGTGTTGCTGAGTGCAGGCAGTAAGTGAGCACTGGGAACACCTGGGATGTAGGAGCTCTGCTGTAGCAATAGGAAAAGAGCCCTGTGCCGGGATCCCTGCAACAGCTCTTGTCCAGCTGCCAGTGGCATATCTGATGTGACCTACGGCGATTTGGGCAGGATGGGAGTCTGGACTAGAGGTTGTGTCAAAACTCAGGTAGCCTTTGATGGTGATTGTGCCTGGCCTTGGACTTAAACCTTCCTTTGGCCTTGAACCTTCCTTTGTGCTGTTCACTGCCCATTTGACCCCTGTGGGCTCTGTGCATTGTTAACTGCTCAGTGTCTAAGCCCGGAGCAGCCAGTCGGGCACTCAGCTGGATCTGTTGCAGTTGTCAGAGGGTTGTTCTTCAGGGATAGGCTGCTGGCAGCTGAAACCTATGAATGACTCAAAAATAGAGTGTTTGAGGTGTTGGAGTATTTTTTAATAGGCTTTGAAAAACATTGTTTGATCATGCAGCATGTGTTGGTCTTTCAATAAAATCTTCATTAAGTCCACCCATCCCTTGNCATTAAGGCCCCCCCTCCCTTGCAGGATTTTTTTTTTTTTTTAACTTCTGTTTGCCTTTGTCACATGTTCTTGCTTGCATTATCATTCATTACCTTCTCCAAAGAGATTAACAGTTCCTTAAAACGGGATCATGTGCATTCTGGTGTTCTGTGTGAAAGCAGTGCTGGAGAGCAGAGAAGGCCCCGGATCCCTGTAGAAATTCGCAGACGATTTTGATACTCTAGTCCACTCAAAAAATCTGCTGATACGGTAATGTTTTTTCCCTTGCCAGGACCCTCCTTGCCTGGTGTCATTTCTTGAGCTCTCCTGGGATGAGATTAGTCTAAAACATCAAAGTAGCCAGATGTCTGGTTCTGAGAGAGTCCCAGAGGCCAGGGTATGGTAGGCAACAGTAATCGCTGGGGGCTGAAGATCAAAGATACCTGAGAATTACTTATGGGCACATACTATGTGTCATTCCCATTATTAACAGTCTGAGAAAATTTGTATCCCTAATTAACCCTTTTGTTGGTTAAATTTTCTTGCCAGTACAGTCCTGTCTATAAGAACTGTTTGTTCTTTTTGATAACATTGCATTTTAGTTAAAATAAATAAATAAATAAATAAAATACTCTTATAATAGCAAATTTATGTAACTCATTCAGATGTTTTTTTAACATGTTTGTTTGCAAATGTCAGAAGTGAGCATGATTTCTCTTTGTTTACTGTGCCATCCTTTGGGCTGGTGTCATTCCTATCCAGAACTGTGTCAATAATGATAGATAACTTGTCAGGATGGTGATTTTAGTTTATTGCTTCCTAATAATCTAAAATGAATTAGTATCTAATTCCAGGGATGGGATGTCTGCATATCATTGCTTTCGCCCTTATTGGTATTTCTAATTAAATGCTAATTAGTATTTTAAATGACCAACACTTGTTTGTATTGTACATTCTGAAAAACAAACTGAGACTGTAAGTGCTGACTCTGAATTCTTGTAGTGCTTTAGGAATGAGTGACTCAGAGAGAGAGAGAAAAGACAGAGGAAAACCTGATTGTGGCCTTCTGTGCTTCTCTTTTTTTATCCTCAGGTGAAAATAGCAAGGTTGTGAATTGAATATCTATTTTACTAAGTAATAGCGTTCTCTGTTGTTGTAGAATTGAAGACTGAACAGTTTCCCCTGACTTTTGACTAATAATAATATGTAGTTATCAGAGATACCTGTTGTTTGTTCTGATCACTACAGTTTCACTGTCTTTAAAATTATACAATATTATGTGTGGCAAATACTGCATGTGCGTGTTTGAGTGTAAGTTTCTGGTCACACTAAGTTTGTGTGTGGTTTAATGTCTATGTTGCAGTTGTTTAACAATTCTAACAGGCATCTTTGAGTGAGCAGTAAGTGAAGAAAAGATCTCTGGAGTGCTTTAAAGGATTGAATTGATTTGTCTGTTTCAGTCTTGACAGTCTCGCTTGAAACCATTTTATTTGAGCAGGTAACCCCAAAAACTGACCTGCCTGAAAGTCTATTGTGCTTTTTTTATACTTTTACTTTTGTTACAGGTGGTGTGGCAAGATGCTGTCTGCATCTTCCAACACAGCCTTGGCTGCTGCTCCACTGTCCCCATTCCTGTTCAGCTGCACACCCAAAGCTTTGTTTAAAACAAATCACCATCAAAAGAAATGTGAGAGAAAAGCTTTCTGGTGAACCTGGGTTATTTAACCTATGGCTACCAGCAGGTATCAGATCATTATCTGAAAATTTCAGTGAGGTTCATAATATGAATAGGATGGAGACAGGTACTGTGCTTCTCAGAGGTGCACAGGAGTGGTTTGCAGGCAGGTTTGAAACACTGGTTTCATAATGAGGGTGGCACCCTGGATTTTTGGATCATTTGCTGCCATTCATGTGCCATAATCCAGGTGCAAGCACTGTGACTGCTTGGAAGCCACCTGCAGCTCAAAAGTTTCTGCCTGGCTATCCTAACATAAAGAAATGAGGTCTTCATAACATTTCAGTTCTGTTTTGCACAACCCTCGTGGGTTGCTTTTTTCTTACTTTTTCTTCTCCGTTGTTCCTTTGGGACGCGTTGCAGCAGTTTTGGTTGTGTTCACTGCTCTGTTGAAGGTCACAGTCAGAACTGGAACAGGTAAAATCCAAGTGTCCATGAAGTTGAGTCTGAAAAGGCCAGTCAGTATGACCTCCCTCTGAGTTACCTCACACAGGCAGCAGGGTGCTTCCCAGGAAGGTGTGGAATCTCTAGCTGAGGTTTTGTGGAGAGCCCTTCTGGATGGATTTGCGACATATCTAAAACAGAATTCATTTCACTTCATTCTCTTTTGTTATCTGCCTGGAGCTCTTGGAAACCATTCTACTACTGCTGACCAGCAAGAATGTGACACAGTCAGCAAATACTAGATGAGTTTATAGAAGTAGAGGCACAGCCATCTCCCTGTGTTTTCAGGCTGGTCAAATCCATATATTTTGATCACTAATGCCACATGACCAGTTTAAGAAAAAAGGTGGCTGGATCTGAGGTGATGTGGGAGATTCCAATGCAGTACAGGAACAGAGAAAATCACTGCAGAGCTACATCTCCCTGACATGCTAGTGACTTTTTATATTGAGAGATGAAGTTATGAGATGCTAGTTGTTATTGAACAAGTACTTGGGAGTTTGGAACTGGTGAAATTACTTGCATATCTTCTGCAAGTCAGTTGTCCCCCACTTTCTTGTTCATGTTGCCCATTTCTGTACCATTAAATGTCAAAAGATCCTATAAAGCAGTTCTTTATTTGAATCTACAGAAAACTGGCTTTAGAGCGATGCTGATCCTTGAGTGGACTCAGAAACAGGTGTAAATACCTTATACAAGTGTTTTGGATTTGTGTGGCAAAGACAGGGTGCTGCAGGGTGTAGACTGTGAGAAGCTGCTGGAAGTGTCTCCTACACCCTATGAAGCCAACGCCAGCTGGCTCCAAGATGGACCAGCCACTGCCAAGGCCCATCAGCAGGTGCTGGTTGTGCCTCTGGGATAACTTAGTTAAGAAGGGGCAGAAGGCTCTGCAGAGCGGGAGCCAGGAGAGAGGAGTGAAAACATGGAGGAGCAGCCCTGCAGACACCCAGGCCAGTGAAGAAGGAGGGGCAGGAGGTGCTCCAGGTGCCAGAGCTGAGGTTCCCCTGCAGCTGTGGGGGAGGCAGCTGTGGCCCTGCAGTCCATGGAGGTCCACGGCCATGGAGAGATCCACCTGCAGCCCATGGAGAAACCCACACTAGAGCAGGTGGATGCCTGAAGGAGGATGTGACTCTGGGGGAAGCCTGCATTGGAGCAGGCTCCTGGCAAGACTTTGAGATCCATGGAGAGAGGAGCCCCTGCTGGAGTAGGTTTGCTGGCAGGACTTGTGACCCTGTGACGGACTCACACTGAAGCAGCCTGTTCCTGCAGGACTGCACCCATGGAAGAGGACCCGCACTGGAGCAGTTTGTGAAGATCTGCAGCCTGTGAGGAGGACTCATGTTGAATACTCCGTGCCAGAGCAGGGGACGAGTGTGAGGAGGCAGAGGCAGTGTGTGATGAACTGACTATAATAGCCCTGCACCTCTGGTGGGGAGGTAGAGAATTTGGGAGTGAAATTAAGCCTGGAAAGAAGGAAGGGGTTGAGAGGAAGGTATTTTTAAGATGCGATTTTATTTTGTGTTATCCTGCTCTGATTTGATAGGGGGAAAAAAATATTTCTTCCCAAAGTCAGGTCTGTTTTGCTCGTGACAGTAAATGGGTGAGTGATCTCCCACTATCCTGATATCGGTCCACCAGTGTTGTGTTGTATTTTTCTCTCCCCTGTCCTGCTGAAGAGGGGAGTGTTAAAATGGCTTTGGTAGGACTCTGGCATCCAGCCAAGGTCAACCCACACGACAAGCTGAATAAATTTGAGTACATTAAGATGTTACATTGCATATTAATGAATACTGCTTCATTCTGTGTGCTTCTATTACCAGAGAGTCTATGAATTTGAAATAACTTCTGTGAAGGAAAAAACATAAGTGAAGACACAGCCCCCTAGAAATTTGAGGGAACAGTGTTCTCTGGTTAGGGCTGTTGGGTATCCAGGGATGACAGGGATGCCCTGCTGGCACAGCTATGTAGGGATGAAAACACTTGTGTCACTAATGTGCTGCTCTCTGGTATTTAAGAATAAAGCCATAGGAACTATGAAAGAGGAAGGGCTCTAGAAGCAGTCAGCAAGAGTGAGTGTTATAAAAGAAAGAAAATTAGGGCTCAATTGAAGGGCCTATTATGCAGAAAATTAAAACACAACATCTAAATGGACCTAATAATTTGTTACTTCAAGGGAATGTGTAGGTGTTTTATAGTTATGCCATCAAATGAAATGTATCTGTATATATTTTGCTCCATACTGCGGTTGTTATATTTAGTTGTTTTGGGGCTGTTTACTGTTTTAAACAGCCCATGACAACCCAAGCTGTATGAGAAACTTAAGTCATAGCTTCCCTTTTTACTTACCTGAGTCATTATAACCTTGGGCTGTGTAAAATCAAATTTAAAAAATCTCATATTGATGTAATTCAGGCAGGGACATGGTCTAAAGATCATGTAATGACATAAACAGGAAAGTCTTTGTTTCCATTCACAAGTTTATTTCCAGTCTCATGTTCTATTCACAACACTGGAATTCATAGGAAAAATGAGGAACGTAACTAACGTGGGAATATTTTGAAAGGTGCCTGCATGTGGCAACACGTGAGTAATCACAAGCAAAAGCTGCTTGGTGACTTGATTGTACTCAAATTCTTGGCAGAGAATTCTTGCTGCAGAATATCTGGTTTTTCAGTGTGTCAAGAACAACCTGCTGTTACTTTAGTTTGTGGAGCTTTTGATTTCTAATGTGGGGAAGAAAGGAAATGAATTAGACCAAACTCCAGAAAGCTACGAGTGTTCTTATGATCTCTTGTAATTGAAAATGTCAGGTCCTTTTCCTGGTCTTTGGACGAGCAAAGTCATTTATGTTTAGAGGTGCTGAAGGAGAAAAGCTGTAGTGAATTTTCCAAGTGCTATTCAGTTTTATGCTAACAACGATGGGAATTGGCTTGTGTGGCAGAAGAGATGATGGAAGGATCAGAAGCTGGTTGACAAAGCTCTTCCTCTCTAAATTGCAGATCCTAAAAATCTAAATCAGGTCATAGTAATATATGAGCTTGTAGCTGTATAAGAAGTCTCCTGGCTATATAAAGTACTTAGCAAACCCCTGGGTTATCCTGGTGTTTTATTGGTGACCCTGTGACCCAGCATAAATTTAAGGCAAAGGGCTGTTTTACTGTGCCCCCTTCCCAGCTCAGAGGGGTGTGCTGCTAACAAGTTATGGCTGTGATGGCAGAAAAGAATGTCTGTGTTGGGAAAATTAATTGCATGTAAGCAAATGTTTTTAAAATGTGACATGTTTTTCATAATGTATACTTTTTGTTAGTGTTACGTATTTGAGGAATAGTAATAGGCAGAGCTTGCCTAAGGATTGCTTTCTAAAATACTTAAATTATATAGCTAATTCTTTTTTCCATGGTCTTTCTCTAACAGGCTATTGTGACATGGATTACTATGCTTAACACTTCCTTGTACTGATAATATAACAATGGAGCATTTAAAATAAAATGCTCCTTTGCTGAGCATTTCCTTCTTTGAGAAGGCTAGATTAATGAAAATTAATGAGGTTAGGGAAATTTTGCTTCACAAGTGATCAGCTAAATTGGGCTTTGCACAGTCTGCAAAACATTATTTTAACAAGACTATTACATTTCTGTTGTGCCTTTCATTGTTAAGGGTAATTAGAGAATATGTATGTTTTAATGAGAATAAAAGTTATATTAGAACCAAAAGCTTTTCTCCTAGTAGTCTCTGAGGTTTTCTTGTATAATATGAGGAAAATACTGGTTTTTTACTCTTTATTTTCCTTTTTGCTAAGTACTTTGTACAAGCAGCATATATACTGTAAATAAAGGGTTTTTACAGAATTACACTGAAATGCACTGCATAATAAGTTGTTTGTTTTTTTTAAGGGCTTAATAGAGGGTATGTGCAAATTAATATTCTGAGTTTTAGTTTGCTACTGAAAGAAATTGAAATGTGGGAATATTTAATAATTTTTAGGTGTTAAGAAATGTTAGTTAGGAAGAGTAGGGCAATTCTAAGCCTTCTTTAAATTGGACGGTTTCATTGGTCTTGTATCTGACTGAAATCAGCATTATATTGATTCTTGGAAATATCTAATATGTATGTTTGTACACTGAGATCTTGTTATGGGCTCTGTCCCTTAATTGGCAGCTGTGTCCTGTGGGGTGGCAGGCCTTGTACCAAAGACTGTGAAATAACTTTACTGCTGAAAATCCTGCAGCATTCCAAACCCCGGCAAGAACAAGTGAGCCCACCCTAAACCGGTTTCCTTGGATGGCACGGCACAGAAATAACAAAGGCGTTGTGTCTGCCTCTTTGGTTTTTTCCTGCTCTTTCTTTCAGGGAAGAATCCAGAGGATAGGTAGGGCTGAAAATTGCATCTGGAGAGCAGTGCTTTGTATTTGAATTCTTGTTCCAAGGTCTGGATCCTGCTGGCAGCAGCAGTAGGTCCTGTTCCAATCCCTAGAGTTTCTAGAAGTTAAAAGGCAGGGAGCGAGTCTGCTGGAAACGGCATGACAGGATGCATTCGAATGGAGTAAATAAGGATGTGCAGCAGGCACGTTGAGGCGTGGAAAATGGAAACGTGTCTTTTGTGAGAAGGTAATTGGGACGGGGGCTTGGCAGGAGCTGGATCGGCCGAGGTGGGGGCGACTGCCACAGGTTGATGGGCAGGTGATCCGGCAGCCTCGCCCAGGCGGCGCAGGAGGGCTGCCTAATATGCTGTGTGCCCTAAGGGCCTGGGGGAACACAGTTGGATTATTATGTTAATGCCTGAGCCTGCTGCCCTCTTCCTATCCCAGCTGGGCTCCCTGTTGTTAGGAACTGCTTTGCTCTGACAGTGGAGTAATATACTTCATGATTGAAAGGGCAAAGGGGCTCACAAGAAAAAAGAGCAGGCCTGCACAGATATGTAAATGAAGGGGGGAAGGCTGTAGGAGGGTTTGCATGTAGGTGTGGGTAGAAAGTTTATTAGGAAATGAGTAATATAAATCTGCTAATTGAATTGTTATTTACAAGTCCCATTCCCTGATTTGTTTCTTTGTGCATTGCTCCCCCCCCCCCCCCCCCCCCCCCGCACGC
>WAAG01006665.1:10446-23292 GCA_013390105.1 Tichodroma muraria
ATGTACAGTGAATTTGAAGTGCTTACCAAAGCAGGCACTTAGGTTGATTTATTGAAACCGAGGTGCTATAATACACTGGTACCAGTGTACAGTGCTGACAATGGTGTATTTTTCAGGACTTTGATTACTGTTTCATGCTTTGCCACTATATTGCTACACTACAGCTTATAGTGGTGATATGATTCTTTTATGTATTGTAGATAAGTATATCACTCTGAATTTTGTTGATACTTTGAGAGTAGGATATAGATACAGATTGCGGGAATACATTTGTTATGGTGTTAGAGCAAATTGAACTTTGATTCAATGAGATGGTGACGATGTTGGGATATTTTTCTGAGGTCTTTTCTGCAGTACAATTGACTGAACAGTGACTGTTTGAATGTGTGTGTGTGAGAGATGAAAATGTGTTCCATAGACGGATGTGGGGGGCTTGGTTTTTGTTTCGTTGTTCTTTTTTTCCTTATGATGATATGGCCTGATATACTGAGTCTTTCCCTGCCTTTTATCAAGCTTCTATCAGTGGCAAAATGTGATTCAAAATACCAGTCAGATGGGATTTCTAATGTCCTTATTTGTCTGTTTTACATCCCAAAGTGCTGATCACCAACTAGTCAAAGAAATTGCTGTTCTCTAAATTGAACTTTTGTAAGGGAAAGCTACTTCTATAAAATTCTGCTAGTGTGTCAGATATAAAGTTTGATAGATGAGGTGCTGCTCATTGGGTTGGTACTTGGTGTTTGTTAAAGATGTGATTTCTGATTGCTCCTAGTGTATAAGGTGTCTTTTTCTACTCTTCCCACATCTGAGTATCCCAGTTCTGCTCCTTATCTCTTTATTCACATATATTGCTGTTGTGCCTTGCTGTTAAGGAGGTGTCTGTCTGGTGTCCGTCGTGGCATGGGAACCTCCTGCTGTGCAGCAAAATTGGCAGCTCACACACTTCTGACCTGGCAGTTGTGAATGTTCTTCTTGCAGTGTTGTCCACTTATGCATCTAATGTTACTGAAGTACTGTGGAGTGAAAAAGATCTCTGGATCTAGATTGCTTCTGCAGACTTAGTGCAGATACAGGATGTTCTGGGCATGACAGAGAATTTCTAAAGCCCTTGGCCTCACTAGGTACCCATGAATAGCCATCGCGGAACAGGTTGTGAACAGGAACATTATCTGTGTCCTGCTGGAGCCTTTGTACTTAACACAGAATTATTGATTTCTTTATTGAGGTGTCCTTGGAGTTCTTTGTAGGCAAATCAGAATGTGTTGTACCTGTCTTTACAGCTTATGAGTTAAGGTGAGAAGATAGTTTTCACCACAAAATGCTGAAAAATAGGAGCATTAATATAAAAGAATTACTTTCTTGTTGAAGGAGTGTATTTTTCAAAAATCATATTTTTTTTTCTTTCACATTGTATCTGCACATAGTTATTGAGTAACAGCTTTGAGAATACTGAACTTGAGCTACATACTGTCTCAAATTGGCAATGTTTCCATTCTTGGTTTTTTGTTTTTTTTCTTCTTCCCCCTGTTTATGTAATTTAGACTTTGCAGAAATGTTTCCTGTTTCTTTCAGGAAGATCCGTTTGTAAATATTTTGTTCCAGGTCAGGTTAACTTTGGTCAGTTTTGCAAACAAATTGTTTTCATGTGGTCCACATTTTTCTGTATAACTTAGGTGTTCCATGTTTCCATTTCTCATGGTAAACTGATCTCCCTGGCTGTGTCTTCTCAGTGCATCATAAGAATTTGATGACAGTGCTGCATTGTGGATCAGCTGGAAACCTTTGTGTGGCAACAGTCACAGAGGCTATCTTCCACGAGGCACGGGAGAAATTCAGCTGAAAGCAGCAAAATAACAAACTGAAATGATTAAAAAGAAAATACCAAACATGGGACCAAAAGTAGTGGTTCCAAAGATAGGGGGACCTTGGGGTTAAAGTGCATGTTTAAGTACTGCAGTATCCCTTATGCTGCATATTCCAGTTTTCCACCAGCTCTGGATGTCAGTGGAAAATTCAGAGAATGCTGCCACAAAGTGCATGTTCAATGTGAATGGCAAGTTTTTAACTTTTTGCAGTAAAACAAACTCACAGCCATCACAGCTTTCGGTGATCCTCTGCTCTCCACAGAGCCCGATTAGGATTCTGTACATGAAACCCATAGGTTTTAGTGTTTTCTCTCCACCTTTTCTTTAGAGAAGTAGTGGTTATATAGTAGTCTATATGACCCATTAGAGAGTCAAGTAAATTACTTTAAGGAAGTAATAAAAATATCTTTAATTTAGTTGCTAATGAGTTGCTATGTATTTTGTATATATATTTACATAATAAATATATACCTATATGAAGGAAAATTCTAAAGAACAGTTTCAGCATCTTTGTAGTTCAGGATGTACTTGTGCTGCTTGTCAAGTAGTTGTGAAACCAAGTTGCTGACCTAGACTTGATTGGCATTTGAGTATTAATCCTTGCACTGCATGGAAGACAAGCCCCTTCTACCCCCTTTGGATTAGAGCATGTAGCAGTCCACTTGAAAAATGGGGGCAACCGTCTGAGCAGAATTTAAAGGTGTTTTGGCCATGATTCAGAAGAAGGGTGGTGGTAAATACCAGTGCTGTAGTTAATTTGTTGTCAGAGAGAAGTAGTTTGGAACTTCAGTCACTGCTCCACTGCTGAATTCCTTGGGCGTATTTTGGGGATATGTAATATATAAAGATGCACATTTAGGCACTTTCTCGCTCTGTGCATGTGTAAGTTGTAGTTATATGAATTGCTAATATCAAGGGTGAAATAAGCTGAGCAGCATTTCAAAGAATGCAGTTGCATGCATCAAGATTGCTCCTTTTTATCTTCCATGCAGTGGCTGTTATGTTGGTCTCTTGCTTATTGTATGCAACTTTTTCTCCTCTCTCTGTCTCTGCCACGGTATTGCAGTGTGCAGAGCTTTGGCTGGGCTCATAAAAAGGGAATTTCCAGTACCATATAATACTGGCTTATAGTAAAGCCTAACCTTTGGGCTAGGTTAAGAAAAAATAAATTGTCCTTCTTTGAAAATTGGACATTAGTTGATGAGATGACAAATTCTGACATGAGCTCCAGAGCTCAGGATTCATGGATCTGTGCAGAGGGCCACACTTAATTTATATTTTACAAAGCTGCTGTTTCAGCCAGCCTTCCCATGCTGTTGCCTTCCTTGCACTGGTGTTATGTTTCCCATCTCCTGGCATTACACAACTGATAGTGAAGCTGTTGCCAGTGGTAGTAGTGACAGGGACTTTCATAACAGTGCCATTCTGAGCTGGTTTTGAAGGCGTAGCAGCTGAAATGTCTGGTTCTGCTTCTAACTGCCCAGAAAGCAATATGACAGTGGGATATTTATAGAAAAATACTGGTGCAAGCACAGACTTACAGTTAATGCAAAGGGCACCTTTTAAAAAGTGGCCTTGTGCTTTCATTTCACTTCACAGGGGAAGTAATACTCTTTGGAGTTGTGGGATGCATTGTTTAACTAGACCTCTAATCATGTTATGGATGATGTGTCTCCAGGAGAATCAGGGGACAAGACCTTTAAGTGTTTTTATCACAGCTTAAGATCTTAGAAAATGTGAACTTAAATAAAAGTATGTTTGGGAGGTTGTTATTGCTCTGTATCCTTTTGAGGCTACCTTCCACAGTCTTCTTTTCTTTTTTTTTCTTTTAAGAGAGAAAGTCTCCTACAGTTATGAAGTGTTTGACCATAAGAAAGGAACAAGTTGGCACTACTTGTTTACCACTGTTCAGCTGAGCCTCCTTTATTAAGTCACTGTTCAGCAATCTGTGTGTTCTAGTGTGAGACCCAGTGTCTTCACTGCTAAGGTAATAAACCTGGAGTCTCTAAGCAATGCATGATGTGCATAAGGCTTGTGGGTAGTTTAGATACCAAAGTGCCAGTAACTGGTTAAATTCTTAACTTTTTGCCCTCTAACCACGTTTCACAGGCCAAGTGTATGGCAGCTGAGGCTTATATGTGAGTACAACTGAGAAGTTACCTTGATTTTCCCTGATTAGGAAAATGATGGAAATGGGCTTTTCTTTTGGGGAAAAATACATACAAAAAGTTTCGCTAGATGCTGTTCCAGGAACTCAGAACTTTCTGGTGTGTCAGAGCCACATGAAGTTTGTGGAGGACTAAGTCAGATGCTGAAGCATGGTTTATGCGTGTGTGTGTTTGGTATGAGAGCCTGTGTTGTAACAAGCCTGTCAGCTTTAAATCACTGCCTGTGCCAATGTTTACACTGGCACTGGGCAGTCATCTTAATGTTTGCATTTGCAATTTTTAAGTAGAGGAGGAAAAAAAGAGAAACTGTCTTTGTTTATTCATGTTGGTATTCAGAAGTCCTCTGTAGGTGCTCGGGTCACTGCCCTGTTGGGGTGTGTGACGTAGGAGCCAACAGTGGAAGGCACTGTGTCTTATGAGAGTGATTTTGTGTTTTGAGCTGCAGCTGACAGGAGGAGAAAATTAAATTAGATCTTGAGGGTACTGCTGGGCTTGTGGTTTGACTGTCACACAAGGGCTGTCGCACAAGGATGAGGTGACAGTGTTGGTGGCTGTCTCTACTTGCAGCCCTGCTCATTGTTGAAAGGAAAAGGATCACAGTTGCTAGAAAGGGGAAGACTCCCTTAACCTTGGCAACCTGAAGGAATAGACAAGGATTTGCAAAAGTTGTGTGTTGCCTACATTTGTGTTTCTGAATATGGCCTAGGTGGCTTTTTCCCCTGCTTTTCTTGTGAGCATCACACAAGTTTTGTTTACTACACAACCACTGGAGCATCTAGTGTGGGTAAATCTTTGCCATTTAGGATAAAGCAAAGAAACTATGAACAAAGTGACAGCATTGTGTAGCTGATGGCATGGGCTGGTCAGGCACTGTGCATTGTTCATGAAGCCTCTCATCTCTTCTGTACCTGAAGAGACCGAATCTTGGTTCTTTCAAATGTGAAAATGGACATTCCAGCTCCTGACAGAGGTTCTTTCCTCCTGGCTTCATTCATGTGATCTTTCTGATGACAAAAGTCTTTATTTTCATTCACTTCAGTTGTACAAGTAATCTCAAGTAAAATGAGATACAGTAGTGTTACTTTCCAACCTTTGCTAAACATGGATTTCCTGTTACTCATCTATATATTAGTACTGGTGCAAATTTGCAGAGGGACATATAAATGTTCCTGAGACCTAAATGATTAATGTTTGCCATTTAAATTGTTAGCAAATGTTTGCATTCTGGTTTTACTCTCTGGAAAAAAGAAAACCACACTTGAATGCATATACTCTCCTGGTTTTCAGTCTTCACTTCCTCCTACCTCTGAGTATGAAACACCATGCTGACACTTCAGAACTCCCTTGAGTCATCCCAGTTGCTCTCCATAGAGACAAGTTAGCATTTCTAACAAAAAGAGAGTGAGCAGGATAGTTTTCTTTATCTGTCTCGGTATTACTGAAATTATTGGTGAAACAGAGAAATCCTTCAGTGGAAGGAACCACATAACTTAGTAAGTGTGTCCAAAAAGCTTTCAACAGATTTTTTTTTTTATTTGTAAATATTATTTACCAAAATGTGGTGATGCATATGAGGAACTACAAAAATTGGGGAATGAAAGACTGATTTTTCAACAGAAACAGCTTTGCTGGTAAGAGGCAATAACTCTGCCAGCAGAGGCAGTGCCCTGCTTGTTTCTGTGCCCTGCTTGTGGCAGGATGCTGTGGCTGCCTGAAGCAGCACCAACTTCTGCTCAAGTGTGGGCAACCTCGGGCAGCCTGGAACAGAGGGCTCAGCGTGGTGTTTTAGAGAGCATCATTCTCTGGATGATATTCCCCTGCTGAAATGCAAACAAACAACAAAATAGAGTAACAAATCTAATAATAGATTAGTTATTCTATTTTCATTTTCTGGTGCCTTTTCAGTGTTGTTTCCATAGAACTTATGGTTATTGAACATGGTTTGAGTAAAGCAATGTTTTTGTGTTGTCGTGTTGTCAGCACAGCTCTAGGGTTGGGTTGGGGATTAGGTTATATCTTTGCTATCTTTTTCCCAGTCAGCAAATTGTGTTGGACCACAGGGAACATGGCAGTAGATAAATGCATAATCCCCTCTATACTTTGGGGTTTTTTTGTTGGTATACTGGAGGCTTCTTGGTTGGTGGGTGTAGTTGGTGTGTGTGTGTGTGTGTATTTGTGATTCTCTGGATTTTTTTATTTTTTTTAATATGAACATAAGGTTTTTTGATATTTTATAGAAGACTTTTTGAACATCAGCACACTTTATTTGGAAGATTTCTTTGGATTCAAGATTTAGTTGGTATCAAAGTTTTGTGGGGTTTAGTTTGTTTTGTTTTGTGAGGGTTTTGTGTTTTTCATATTTCGTGTCTTTGGATGGTTGTTGGTTTGGGGGTTTTGTGTGGTTTTTGTTTTGTTGTAAACATAATGCAACTGTTGTGATGCCCTATCACATGTACAGCACATGGGCTGGAGTCATGTGTAAGATGTATTCTGTTGAATTAAGTATGGAGTGTACGTACATCAGAGTCAAATCTAGACCCTATTTGTTTCCCAGAGATGATGCTGGACTGTTAAAAAGGCAGGTGCTTTGCCTTGGAGGGGGCAAGTGTGCTTCTCGAGATTTGGTTGAGCAGTTAACCCTGCCTTTTTCATTTCTGCCATGATGGAGCAGGATTTTTATATGCATTTTAACAGTTATTTAAGAGTCCCCACATGCTTAGAAAGGAATCTGAATATATGTGCCTTTTTTAAAGCTGCATCATAACTAGGTTATTCCATCAATACAGTAGAATGACTGGGAGCTGCAGTTGGAACAATATGTAAAAATGCAGCTTGTAAAAGATTTCCTTTATTAACTGTCATCATCCACAGAATATATGTTCAAATAAACGTTGTGTAATAACTAAATTTGAGATTAATAGGCCCCTTAAGAAACAGCGAAGTCATTCAGGATAGTCAGTGAAAAATAGCCTGTAAGACTGTAACATGCACATATTGTCCTGCTTACATGCTCTCTCTGGTGTCATTCCCATTTATCAATGTCGGCAGGCTCTGTTCTCATTAAAACACTCTTGCACAAAAGCAACTTAATTTTCTTAAGAGAAGAGGACACCTGATTCAATTTAGTGCTCGAAACCAGGAACTTGAATATATATATATTTTTTTCCTGTCTGAACTCAGATGAATAGTTATGAACAGCATCACAGATTAAACCTTATTAGGTATATTTATATTCTGTTTGCAGTAACAGTGCTGTGGCAAATAGCTTTCTACAGAGATGTAACATCTTGTTATTTGAAACAGCAGTTAAGACTTGAGCTGTGGTAACACTCACATGAGATTTTATTATTAAATAGGAGATTGAAGGCGTTGTTTAAAGGGACTCTGCCAACTCATTCAAGTTACTTCTGACATCCTGCCTCCTTCCACATTTTCAAACTACACTGATCTCTTTGGGTAGATAAAATTTCCTTTTCTGTCCTCTTTGGTCCAGCCATTTCCATCACTTTCTTCAGTCTCTCTCTTTTTTTTTTTTTCCCTTTCCTTTCTTCCTCTGTCAAATAGGAGACATGGTTGTATTAAGTTTTGCAATAATAGTATTGATGCTGTAAACTGTTACGCTACCACATCGTGTTCTGTCCTCTACTGTATAATTCTGCACTAGAACTATGAGAGTCCTTGTCTCTCCCCAGCTCTTTTCTGCTCTTCTGGGTTCTTCTTTCCTCTTCACTGTGCCTTGTGTGGTAAATAGGATAATTAGTCTTATTGCTGATTCTTGGGCTGTATATCCCACCAGTGTGTGGTACGTCCCCCTAGTGCTCAGGTTTTAACTGCAGGGAATGGCAGATAGACACACAGAACAGCTCTGTATCATGCCCAGGCTGCTTCGTTCCTGCATGTTCTGAGGCTGTTTGATTTCATTGCTCTGCATCTGTGGCCTTGACCCTGGAATGTCCTTTCCTCAGAGCAGGGATGACTTGGTGCCAGACGGGCCCTGGTGTCCACAGCGTGTGCTGTCCCAGCTGTGGGTTGCCTGGGGGTAAGTGTAGGCTTAAATACATCTAGGAAGGTTTTCTCCCTAAATGCTGTCAAATGACACTCGAGAATCAAGTGTTTGAGTATTGAAGCACTATACACATATTGGTGACACAATCTCTTACTTTTTTCTGAGGTCCACATGTAAATAGGCACTGCTCTATCCCTGTACTCAGCAGTAGAGTTCCAGTTTAGTTGTGCATAACAATTTCTTTGTAAATCCTGCTGATAATAATAAAATGCTGCTGTTTGACCCAGGTGTTCCAAATGTGTCCAGGGTGTCTTTTCCTGCTGTTTAATGTAGTCTGGCTGTGTTATTAACAAAACAATATCTAGTCTAGTAATTTCCAAGATAGTTTAGTTTGGTACCAAAAACAAGGCAATGGGACAGAGTTCAGAATGTGTTTTGTATTTGATACTAAAATTCTAAACACACTTATTTGATTTGCTGCCCAGTCACTGTACTTGACTGCTGCATGTACTTGCTGCTGCATTTGGATCCATACCAGGGAGGAAATGCTTAGCCCCTTGGTAGTGGCTTTGCCTTTTTCTTCTGTCTTTTGCCAGCCTTTGTTGCCAGGAGGACTGTTGCGGATTTTGTTGCTGTCACTGTAGAAATCTTAGCAGTTTCCCATACATATATTCCAGGATAAGATGAGATGAAGGGCTGAAGCTTTGTGCTAGACTCTGGTATGAGAAGAGGAAAGTTTCTGCCAAGTGCTACCAGATAGGTGTCCTTCAGAGATGACCTGGTCATTTCTCATTTGGAATTCTCCCTGGAAATGTAGACCATGAGAGCATTCCCTCAAGCCCAGTGCCATACGGAGTTGACTGAAATTGTACCTGCCTAATAATAATAAGTGAATTTGTTGTTTAATGTATCTAATATGTACAATTGTTAACTCAAGTGATGCTGTCCATGCTCTTCTGTATTTGCTCTGTTAAGAGTCCCGGCAGTGACTTTCAGTCATGTCTCTTGAGTTGATACAAACATAGAAAATTTGTCTAGTTGTTGATACTGCTGCTTTTGAACGTGGTCTGACCTTACATTTCAATACATGGCTGTGCACTTTCCTTTTGGAAGGACTTTACTATGGATTTTATAGAGAGCTCTCCCCTCATACTAACGGTAAATGCAATGACTGCTTTGCAAACACATCCAAGTCTGAACTTGGAGTATTATAAAGTCATCCAAATGTTTTCATGTTTTATTGTTTCATTTAAGGTGACCGCAGACAGTCTGGTATCTGTCAAAGCACAGAAAGAGCAAACACTAAAAAAAAGTGATGCAGTAATAGTTACTAATAAATGTTACAAATAGAAAATGAAGAGCTTGGCTGCATCATGTGTCAGCACTAATGTTTATTTGTATCATCCCTCTAAGGATTTCAGAGTGCTTTTTAAGGAATTAATTAATTTTGACAATGCCCTGTGAGGTATGTATCCCTTTGATAGAGGCAAGTTGGAAGCACGAAAGTGTTTAAATTCTGTAGGGTTATGCTACTAGGTATGTTTAATTAAAAACTGGAACAGTTGACTCAGTTTACTAACAGTTTGTTTAAACTGAACCAGAATCACAAATATGAACCCCAGGTTTGTAAGTATGAGAATAAATTACTTCTAAGTTTGTTTTGCAGGGGAAATGTTTACAAAAAAACCCGCAGGTAGAGTAATTGACGTATGTAAGTCCTCCCTCACTGAGGCAAATAATCTGGATAATTATATCTTAATTTGCAGTCATCCTGATTTTTTTTTTCTCTTCTTTTGCCTGTAATGAGTGTTTAATCATCTGCTGTGGGTAATTTCTGACACCTCACAGAAAGGGAGTTAAAAATTGTAAACTAGTGTACTCCAGAACTGGTTGTGAATTATGACTTTTGCACATGACTGGTTGAACAACTGAAGCATGAAATTTGTCCAAGATTGTTGTCTTAGTCCCTGTTACCTGGGTTTTTAAAATAATCTCAAGCATGTATCTTCCAGATGGATCAGGAGGGAATAAAAGAAGTTTGATAAAGGGCAGAATACCACCATCTAGTATCTCTCCTTAACACCTTTCCAGATACGGAATTTTTCCTGAAAGTGGAATTGCAGCCTGTTTTAAGTGAAATAATGTCATGTCTCTAGATGACCCCCAAGTCAGGATTGGTAGCCATGCTCTAGGTTTGTGTGGATGGGTATAACGTATCTTTGCCTTGCTACATGAAAGTATCAATTGCACAGCTTAAAATACAGGTAGGAAATCCTGATTTAATTCACACTTGTTGAAGAATTGTTTATACTACTCACGCTTCCTTTCAGCTATGATTTCTGGCAAGAAAGCTGTTTGGACTTGTGCCTCTTTTTTTTTTTTTTTATGTTCAGAAAAGAAATGCTGATGAGAGAGAGGTGTTAAAATATGTTACTGTAGTTTACAACTGTCAACTGTAATGTTTTATTTAGCTGTATCTATTCAGATGCTCCCTCTACAACATGGAGTGCCATATGCCATTGTCCCTGTTAGTAAGGAAGTCAGCAAAGGTTTCCCAGTCTGCATTTGTTTTTGTATTTGGGCCGCTGAGGAGCTGTGGTCCAGTGCCATCTTTTATTGATAGGGCCAGCAGAGGAGGAATCTAATGAAATTATCAAAGCTTTGAATTAATTATGAACTTGAATAAGAAAGCTATGCTCTCTAGAGCCAAGGATCTCATTACCCATTCATTTTCATTGCATCCTCTTATGGAGCAGAAGGCAGGTTCAGCTACTGCTCCTGCCCTGATTTTGGACTTTATTCAAACTTGCTCAACTCACTAGCAGCCTCTTGTTATTAATCTGTGGCTGGAAGTGCTCAGAGTAATTAATTTTGCTTTAAATCGGCTCGTAAATGGTAGATTTCCCTCCTCCCCTTCCTCTTACCTTTGCTGTGCGGCTTTTCATCATCAGACTGGCTGCCATACAAGAGTTTCTGTTCTTTCTTGGTAATTGGGGGAAGACTCAAGTTCTAACTTCCTGGAATTTAATGAGTTCATATTAAGAAATAATACTGCTTCCTTATATTTCCTGGATATTTAGGTAAGCACAAACACTTCTTAAGTCATTATCAAAATTGTTTATTTTCTTGTTTTAAAAGACTGTGGAGTGAAAAGTAATGACATTTTGGCCTCAGAAGTATAGGGTCATTGTGGTTTTTTTTTGTTATTACTATTTTAAATTTGTTTGTCAAGCTACAGGAAATTCTCACTGTCAATACTTCATTATGATGAGCTATTAAAGTAGTTTATTTACCAGATTAATATTTCATTAAGATTGTTAAAAGTGTATGAAAATGCAGTATTTTAGTTAAATCAGGTGATGTTTACTTTAATTAATAGGTCAGTATATAAAAATGTTCCTGGCAAATTAGAGCATGAGTAGTGAGACCAAGCTTCTGTCTAATATTCTTAGTTCTGTGGATATTCCTCTTCAGTCTCTTGGCAAGGATTTTCTTCTCCTCCTGCTTTTGTCCTTTTCAGTACATTATTTATGAATGCATAAACCAGAATCCATCAGTCTTCATAAGTTACAGGCGACTGGCAATTTTTTAAGCAGTGGCTAACTGCCTAATGGTCTCTGTGTATGTGTGTATTTGGAGACTCTAATAGCTTGTTGGGTGGGGGAAGAACATTCTGTTCTTGCACTGTAGCTATTTTACCATTGGTGATATTTATCCTTTTTTTCTCTCTAGGCAGCTGCTATATTTAATTCCGCTTTTGGAAGTTTTTTGGTAAGTAACACAGTATTTGGAGCAAGTGCTTTAATAGTCTCATTTTGTAACAGTATCATTGGTGTGTTTGTATTTTT
This sequence comes from Tichodroma muraria, assembly GCA_013390105.1. NCBI lineage: Eukaryota > Metazoa > Chordata > Aves > Passeriformes > Sittidae > Tichodroma > Tichodroma muraria. The sequence continues at coordinate 22,334 of WAAG01006665.1, forward strand.
TCACATTACTGTTGGTGGAATTTTGCCATTCAGATGGCAAAAATTTGAATCGTCTTTCAGTTTATGTCACCATGCCCTTAAATATGGATATTGCAATTTGTTTTCTTTTTGTTAAACTCTTGAGAAAGGTAGTGAATAAATTGTCTCTGCTCGTGGTAAATTAATAATGTGTAAACACATCTTAATTTTCTCCTAAATGGGTTAACAGAATCTATTATTGTGCATATGTTTCACACATGGGCATCGATATATTGATTTTTCTAATAAGGCCCATCAAGTACTCATTATTTTCTATCAGGAGGCCATGGATTTTGAAAAGAAAACATGACCCAGCTGATCAGAGAGTAGATGCTAATTTACTCAGTGACTTGTCATTTGTTTAGCATATTTTACTGTCAGTGGAGCCACTCGATGTCTCTGAGGAACACACTAAAATAGCTAGATATGGGAAAGCAATCAATCCAGCTGGAAATAGAACTGTTTCTTTAAAAAGAAAAAGCGGTGTTTGTGGTCCTGGTGGTCTACAAACATTTGGAAAGGACACTGTAAAGAACACTAAGTATATTTATGAAGAAAGGAAGAATAGATTTCTTTTACTGATGTGTTGTTTAGAGAGATACTAATGAATATTAAATAAAAAAATATTTTGTGTTGGCATACTACTGTGACTGCTTGATTGTTTATTTAGACAGCTAATAATTGAATTTGTTCTTACTAAAATTTATGCATGTTTAGAAGTATGTGTTTGTGATGTTGTGTCCCCTTTTTATACTGTGATGTATAAAATGAATGAATGATAAAAGAATTCAAATTAGGAAATTGAAATCAAAACTACAAGTATGAAATAACTCACTTTTTATTCATGCCTCATTTTTTGGTTTTTGTTTTAATGAAATCTGGCTTTTAGATGCTTAAGTATTTGGAACTATACTAGCAAGAGATGAAGTCACATGGCATAT
>WAAG01006670.1:19821-45414 GCA_013390105.1 Tichodroma muraria
AAAAGGCTGATCTGTGTCTCCACAACACGTTCATTGCATCATTTAAGATACAATAAAATGCTTTCAATCCATGAGGGAAAAGTCTGAGAGTTCTACAAGTTGTAGCAGCCTTTTCTGGGACTGGTCCCTTCCAACCCAAACCAGCCTGGGATCCCAAACAGGCTTGGACCCCTAATTTAGAGGTGAGCCTCTTGTTATGTCTTTAATGATAAAAAGGTTCATCTAAGGCTGTCGACAGATCCCGACTTCTCCTCCTGAAGGAAGAAATCAAAACCTGCAGAGCTTTGCTCCTCAGCTCTGATCTGCTGGAAGGGCCTGGAGCTGCTGGGGAGAGCCCAGGGCAGGCACCAGGATGAGCAGAGGGATGGAGCAGCTCTGCTGGGAGGAAAGGCTGGCAGAGCTGGGATCTGGGAGCCTGGGATCAGCCTGGAGAGGAGAAGTGACCCAGGTGGTGGGCCAGCTGGGGTGACCCAGTTGTGGCCTTCCAGGGCCTGAAATGGCTACAGGAAAGAGAGAGAGACTGTGGACTTGGAATGTTGGGACAGGACACAGGGAATGGCTTCCACTGCCACAAGGCAGGGCTAGATGGGATATTGGGCAGGAATTGTTCCCTGGCAGGGTGGGCAGGCCCTGGCACAGGGTGCCCAGAGCAGCTGTGGCTGCCCCTGGATCCCTGGAAGTGTCCAAGGCCAGGCTGGACTTTGGGGCTTGGAGCAGCCTGGCATAGAGGAAGGTGTCCCTGCCTGTGGGATGGGATGAGCTTTGAGGTCTTTTCCAGCCCACAGCACTCCAGGATTCCGTGCTGAAGCACTGAGCCCATCCCCAGCAATGCCAGACAAATATTTGACTCTTCAAACAACGTGGGCAAAGTGTTAAACGGCACAAAACGCTCTGCCAGGAGAGCTCTGTGAGTTGGTTTTTCAAGTGAGCCTTCCCAAGGGGCACAGAGAGGTCAGGGGGCTGCTGCTGGGAAAAGTGGAGGGAGAAAAGGAGCCCAGAGACAGGAACAGAGGAGCTGTGACCGAGGCAAACACTGCTTCATTTTAAGGAGCTCTTAACATCCCAACCTGCTCCTGCTCAGCCCCTGAGCAGCCAGCCCGGGATTTGTCTGCAGGGTAGAGGCAGCAACAAGTAGCAAACAGCCAAGCCAAACGTTGGGGTTTTACAGTGTTCCTGTAATTACTGTGCCTTGCACTGTCTTCTTAATTGGTGTTTGCAGAGCTGGATTCCTGCAGTGCTGTCTGTGGGAATGCAGGACCCGAGCCAGCAGCAGCAAAGTGAACTGAATTTAATAAACTAAACCACTGCTGCCACTGCCCACAATGGCAAATTTGGGGACTGAGCTCAGGTACCTCCACTGGGGGAAAAACACACACTCTGACATCACCAGCTATTCCCACACGAAATCATGGAATCATCAAGGTTGGAGAAGATCTCCAAGATGACCAAGTTCAGCCTTTGACAGAACAGCATCTTGCCCATGAAACCACACACCCAAATGCCACATCTTGTTTTTTGAACACTTGCAGGGATGGGGACTCCACCACTGCCCTGGGGAGCCTCTTCCAAGGTTTAACCAATCCTCTCCATGGAGAAATTCCTCCTGCTGTCTACCCTGAGCCTCCCCTGGCCCAGCTTGAGGCCATTTCCCCTTGTCCTGTCCCTGTTCCTGGCAGCAGAGCCCGACCCCCCCTGGCTGTCCCCTCCTGGCAGGAGTTGTGCAGAGCCAGAAGGGCCCCCTGAGCCTCCTCTGCTCCAGGCTGAGCCCCTTCCCAGCCCCCTCAGCCCCTCCTGGGGCTCCAGCCCCTTCCCCGGCTCCATTCCCTTCCCTGGACACACCCCACCCCCTCCAGGGCCTCCTGGCCAGGAGGACCCAGAACTGGACACAGCAGAGGCAGAAGATCCACAGATCCACAGCAAGGCAGATAAAAGGATGAGTTGATGCTTTAGGTCCCACAAAGGGCCTGTTTTTTAAAAAAAGCAACTCCAAGCCAGCTAATTTGGGTGACAGGGCACAGCTTTTCAGGCTATTTCACTTCTATACCACACTAAACTCATGCAGTGCTCTGATTTGAAAGAAAATCAACAAGTTTGGCCATTAGACCTCAGGAGATGTTTAACAAAATGGTCTTACAGGTGCTGTTATAAATAAGAGGCTTCATAAAAAAAAAAAAAAATCAGGAAATTCACTGGAAAAGCTTCAGCAGGCAAGTAAAAAATGTGCTGCTTGTTAACAAACACAGAGCAGGGGAGACAGAGCTCAGAGGCTGAGCAGAGCCCTCCCTGTGAAGGCTCTGTGTCCCCAGGCCCTGGATTTCAGCTGCTGGGCTGTCACAAAGCTTTGTGCAGGTTCAGGGTTGGCATTCAGAGCCTCAGGTGCTCTGTCAGGGCTGTCATAAATCCCATTTCCATGGCAGAGCTCTCGGTGTGCCCCGGCCCAGTCTGTGAGGTGCCACCTGGTCCCCTCTGGGGCTGCACACAGGAAGGCCAGACACTGTGGCAGCAGCACATCCCTCACTCAGGAGCCTGGGCACCTCTCCTTTGTCACAGAACACCTCCAGCTTCAATACAGGGAATTAAACTGATGGTTTTCTACAAATTACCTGCAGTGATGCCAAAGCCCCTCTCTGTGGCAAAGCCGAGCTCTCCATCCCTGCCCCATGAAAAACGTTTTGTGCTGGGAGCAAATTTCAGTCACCAAGTGCCAAAGTGTCCCCCTGTGAGTGCTGCAAACCCAGTGCCCCCAGCCACTCCTCATGTGGCCCCTCCAGACCTCTCCCCACCCCCGTGTCCCTCCTTGGGTCACCCTCTGACACATTTACATCTCCTTTTTATACTGCGGTGCCCGAACTTCCCCCAGCACTCCAGGTGAGGAGATTCTCACAATCCCAGAGAAAAACTGGACCTCACGTGAACATCACCCTGCTTTGAGCAGCAGTGCCAGCCTGGGGAGCTCCTGAGGTCCTTTCCAACCCACACTCTTCCATCTTGCTGTGATTAATCCCAAATGTGCCCATTCCCCACAGCACACAGAGGGTAATGAAAGCCTCCTGCTGATCCTGTGTTCTCTGCCCTCCCTGCTCCCACCTTACGAGCTCACTGCAGAGTCGTGCTGCTTTATTTTGTATTAAATCCACGGGTCAGTGATTCTTGCTGGCACAGGTAACTCAGGACTTTCTTCTCTGTGCCTGCAGCACCACCTCTGCAGCCAGCCCGAGACCTGTCCAGCTCAGAGGAGCTTTTGTACCTGAGGTGGCAGCCAGGCAGAGCTCTGACTGTCCCCTGGCCACCTGCCTGTCCTGCTGAAACGAGACTGCACCTGCCGGAACGGCTCTCTGCATTTTCTTATCTGAAATCCGTTCACCTGTGCCTCGTCCCTTCCTTTCTCCCCGAACAAAGAGTTCCCAGTGAATTCATTTCGGAAGAATATGCACGGAGAGCTCTCCCGCCCCGCTCCCGTTCGGACACTCCCTTCTGAATTCAGACTGCTGGGAGCACCTGCACAGGGAAGGAGAGGTGAAAACATGAACTCTTGCCTTGTCACCTTCAGCTTTAATTAACTGAGGAGCCTCTTTTCCCAATTTTTTTTGCCCCAAATCCCCATTCTCCTGTTGCTTGTGGTGTCCCTGCTCCACCCTAAACCCTGAAGTTATTCCTGATTCACCAGCAGTGTCCCGGGCTGCTGCTCCATCCTCATCATCCTTCCAGCAGCTCCATCTGATTTGTTTTCCCCTTTCACGTGTGGCTTATCCCCCTCCTCTCCAGCTTTTCCAGGGAAACAGGCCCATCCTCCCTGTCCTGCCCCAAAGCCACTCCTCAGCCACACAACAACTGCTTTCAACCTGCAAATTTATATCGGAACGTTACTAAAATCTGCTAAATCAGGCCCAGAATCAAGCTCTAAACACTTCTTTTTACAATTCCAGGTCCACGTGGACTTTGCCTAAATCTCCCCTCACAAATTTCTTTAGGACTGGGTCATTAACTCTTAAACCTCTTTAAAACTCAGCCCTAGTCCACAGGCACAGAGCCAGCCAAACCCCCCGCTCCCCCCAGAGTGGAAAATCAGCCATCCCCAGGCAAAGTAAACCATTTTCACACTGAATTTCTACACAGCAACACTTCAGAGAAAGGGAATGTTTAGTAAAAGGCTGTTTTCACACACACACACCCAGGGCACTGTGACCGTCCCCTGTCACTGATCCTGAGTCACTCAGTGTCCTGCCAGGGCCAAAAAATCCCGGAGAGGCTCCTTCAGGAAGAACTGTGGCAGGAAGGACCCAGGAGCAGCCTGGGGAGCTCAGTTTGTTAAACAAGAGCTCTGTTTCAGCAATTGCAGCCAATAGTGTCAATGTTTCAAATGCAGAACATGTTTTGGGGTTGTTTTTGTAATAAATCAATACTTTAACACAGCTAAGAGCTGGATTACAGGCTGATTATCATCATCTATTGTAAGCCTTGGATCCTCAGGTCTTACCCCAAACAAGATGCTGCTGACACAGGATGAAAAGCTGCCTAATGAGCTTTTCTTAACGATTAAAGCACATTAATAGAGAATTGATTTAATTACACTCTGATCTACTGGAAATCATCAACAGCTCCTTGTGAAAGCATTAGGACTTGTGCTTTTCCTGCACGGAAGGAGGTGAATACCTCAGTAATGGAGTTCTGGTCTCAATTTTCCTGGATTTTTTCCCCTCAAGTTCTTAACCTTTAATACTGGCTGTGCATTAGAGACTGTTAGAATAACAAAATTCCCTTCAGAAATTGATTTGGCTGAGAATCAATTGCCAGGAAATTTGCACTGCAATTCGCTATTTCCTGAGGAGAAAAGGGAAGAGCTCCGTGAAATCTGAAACGCAATTCCCTGCTGCCCCTGGGACAGAGCCTGTGTGTGCACAGAGACACATCCCCACACCCGGGCACTGGTAAATATTCCTGCTATCGTCTCCAACCAGTTGTATCGCTGGAGTATTGTGCCCTACTCAACAGCAGCACGAGGCACTCCATACCAGAATCCAGTGGGACGTTCAGGGAGCACTGCTGGTGTCCCACCCCCTTTGGTGACACCCAAAAGCTCCACATGGAATTCTTATTTAACTCTGCTGACCTGAAAAGTTACCACAGCTCCATGGAAAGGACTGGAAGCTGTGCCCACACAGATTGTGCCCTTCTCCAGGCAATGAGGGGGCACAGGCTCAGCAGACACTGAAGTTCTGCAGAGTCACATATCGGAGAAAGAATTGTAAAATTATGGAATAGCCTGAGCTGGAAAGGATTCACAAAGATCATTGATCCAGCCCCTGGCCCTGCCCAGACACCCCAGCAATCCCACCCTGGGCATCCCTGGCAGTGCTGTCCAAACACTCCTGGAGCTCTGGCAGCCTCGGGGCCGGGCCCATTCCCTGGGGAGCCTGGGCAGTGCCAGCACCCTCTGGGAAGAACCTTTCCCTGGTATCCAACACCAACCCTCCTGGCACAACTCCAGCCCTTCCCCAGGTCCTTCCCCTATCACAGAGAGCGGAGTTTGGAGCTGCAGCCCTTGGTGAGGTCTGACCTCGGTCTCCTCCAGCTGAACAAACCCAGTGCCCCCAGCTGTGCCTCATGCAGCCCCTCCAGACCCTTCCCCATCCCCGTGTCCTTCCTTTGGACACTCTGGAAGGCCAACTTTAGATCTCTTCTGTACTGTGGTGTCCAAACCACCCACAGGACAGGGATGTCCCTCTGGCTGCAGGGCACTGCTGACCCACACCCAACCTGCCAGAGACCAGGACCTGCTGGAAAAACATGACACAGTTCTTCCACATATTTGCCTCAGGAGACATTTGGCTCTGTCTCTCACAAGAATAAAAGCCCATCAAACGCAACCATCCTTACACCTTTCCAGGACACCCATGAGCTGGCAGGGGTGAGGCTGTGTCTGGTGAGGAGCTGGAGCACCCCTGGAGCTGCCGACACCACCCCAGGCAGCTGCACCTGCCCAGGCTGTCACTGCTTTATCAGCTCAGCAACACCTCCAGGCTCATCCCACACATCTCCCTCACAGGCTGCTGGCAATGTCCCCAAGTGTAGAAACAAAGCCTTGGGAGACTTTTTGGGGGCAGATTTCCAGCTTAGTGAAGGGAATTGCTTTAATGAGCTTGGGAAGGGGTGACACGTGGCAAATCTGGGCAATTTCTGGGCACGTCTTCACAAGTATTCGGGACAACTGCAAGGCAGTTGAGCTGAAGGCAACAGCAGCACGAGGCGAACCTCGCCTTCCCCCCATGTGGAAAGGATAATTCCACCCACATCCCACCCCCGTGGACCAGCACACTGGCAATGCCACAGAAAATCATGGCACAAACAGGCAGCAAAAGCACAGCAGCACAGCCAGACACTCCACTTGCTCTGCTTTCCTTCCCTTGCCAAAATCCCAGCAAGGGAGACTCCTGCACTCAGCAGCTCCAGGGAGCATGGGCAGAAAGGTGCAATTCCAGCCCAGGGACCTTGGGGAGCTGCCTAGGGAGGACCTCATGGCAGAGGTGACTCCATGGCAATGCATATTCATGGAAAGAAAAGCCGAATCCACAGGAACGGCCTTCTCCTGGGACGCTCCTACCCTGTGTGCATTAATGAGCTTTCAAAAGTTTACCATAAAACACCCAGGTCTGTTCCAAGGGATGCTCCCTGTGCAGCTGCCAGGTATTTTTTCAGCTAGACATCATCCTGATGTCTGAGCTCATCCCAGAGATTCTTTCCATGCTCACTGCTCCCTTCCTGCCCCCCATGTTCCTGCAGCATTTCCAGGCATTTCCCACAGACACTTCTAGGAGATTCTCTCCGTTTTCCCTTGGATGGATCTGTCCAGGTCAGCCTGAAGTACTCCTAAGAAACACCTAACATGGCTGAAGTTGATGGAGGAGCCCAAGTTTTCCACTAAAACACCTACACGACTTCTCAGCCTGGTGTCACCTCACACAGCTTGGAAGGACCAGAGAGTATAAAACACAGCAAGCTCCATGGAAAAAAAAATTTCAGATCGACCAAGTAAGGCTTATTTGAGCTTGAAGAGGCTTCCCCAAGCACTTACAGCGTTTAGTCCTTTGAGATGTGTCTTGGATGATAAACTCAACCTAATCATAGATGTTAGGTCACAGCACCAAAACCCTGCAAGACTTGAGACATCCCAGGGTTGTAAGCCAAGATCAACCCAACTTCAAACACTCCAGAAAGAAATCAACCTCCATTTGATGGCCATGGAGAAAGCTCTATCCCCTAAAAAGCCCAGGGAGCCAGCACTGATAGGAAAGGCAAACCACAGCTCCCAGCAAGGAAGGACTCCCACATTTTCTGGGAATCAGCAGCTGTGACAAACCCCAGGAGGGGCTGCCTGCACCCCACAAGATGCCTGACACACAGAATGGGTTTTAAAAAGTCCCCCACGCTCCCAGACCATTTGCACATTTTCAAAACAGGACTTCAAAACTCCTCATCTCCAATCAACAAAAATACAAATGTGTTTTTCTAGGGATTCATTTCCAACAGTTTGCCAATGAGAGGAGGAGCTGAGCTCCAGTGTTTAATGCTCCTGTTTCACTTCCACTCGCTTCCAGCAAACTGCCTGCGTGAAAATTCATATCCTGTCTGATATCTTCAAATCCCTAAGCAGCCCAGGGCCAGCTCTTTGCTTCTGGTTCTTGTTCTTTTGGGAGGAGGGGGGAAATGAAGTATTTCGTGCACGCAGGTCCTGCCAGCGGTGTGCATCAAAGGCTCTGCTCCGTGTATGGGCACACAGGGGATGCCAGGGAAAGGCTGCCAGGGTTGCCATGGGGCAGGGAACCCAGGAGGGGAAATCTCAGACAGATCTAAACACCTGCCTGAGCTTCCCTACCTCCACAAGTTTATAACTTAATCAGAGTTTCAGAGCGAAGGTGAGCAGAGCGATGGTACCGAGCTCCCGATCAACGCCGAGAGGGATCCATGGGATTTGCTCTCTTATCCTGGGACTAGGGAGCAAAGGACATCCTTATCAGCTGCCAGCTGCACTGCTCTGCTCTCCTAGCCAGCATTTGGAACTCATCACACTTCCGAGAGCCATCCTTGAACCCTCAACTCAGCCAAGGTGGGCGATTCCCATCCCTGGAAGTGTCCAAGGCCAGGCTGGACTTCGGGGCTTGGAGCAGCCTGGGACAGTAGGAGGTGTCCCTGCCCGTGGCAGGCGGTGGCACTGGATGGGCTTTAAGGTCCTTCTAATCCCAGATTGGGAGTCTCTGATTCTTTATCTGGGACCATCCTGTCCCTCCAGGGAACACAGCAGGGGAGGAACCAACTTGCAGCTCTCAGTGCTTTTTAAAAGACAACAAGCAAAGCGGTCACATTTTCACTACCAGTGCCAACTCCAGCTCTTACCCATCCCTACAATACCCTGGGTTTTAGCAAAGCTTTTAAAGGGAGGAAAAATATGTGTGTAACTGGCTCATGAGGCCTCTGGGGGGTTAAGAAGAAGATGGGAAAAACCAAGAAATTCATGCCTCAGTGTGGAAGTCATTTTCATGCCCCACTTTTTCAGCTGGGGAATATTTCTTTTGGAAAATAGTCACTTACAAGTAAGTAAACTCCTGGGGACTTTTTTTTTTTCCCTTAGAACAATAAATATTTCCTGTGAAGCAGTGTTCTGAAAATCTCAGCTGGTTCTGAGGTCCAGTTTCATACAGATGAGCATCCAAAAGCTGAAGGCTCCTTTGATCTCCACCCCAGACTGGAAACCCTAAGAGAAAAAGCTTTCCTGCAAGATTTCCTCTATTCCTAAATTTTTTGCTAAGGTATAAACAGCTTATTGCCTTTTATTTCCACCAACAAAATGAGACACAGGAACAATTTCAAGGGAGGAATTCAACTCAGAGTCACCTCGGACATACAAAATACACAGGAGAAACACTCCTTTGCACAGATGATCTTATAGGAAAATTTCATTTCCTTCGCACAGTGATCTTATAGGAAAAGCTGGCAAAAAGCAGGGCTTAACCTCCTCACAGCATCCAAGAGCACGGGGATTTGCTCAGTCTGAGGATGGTGACCTTGCACAGGCTCACACCTTCAGATCAAGCAGGAGTGGTATGTTAATATTTGATACCAAGCCCAGAGCCACCCTCAGGCTCTTCAACCCCAGCTGCTGCTGCCTCACAGTGGGTTAAGCCAAGATGTCGTGTGTCAACGTTTCCAAACTTGTGGAAGAGGCCTGAAAATGAGAGAAATCTCCCTCTGCACCACAATTTCTGCTGCCAGGACTCCGTCCCACCACCCCAACGTGTGCTCCTGAAACGAACGGCTCCCAGCGAGGAGAACTTCGGAAAGGCCCTGCTGGCTCCTCCCTGCAGCCACCAACCCTCTGAAACCACTGATGGGGACAGCAGGGCCCCAGTGTCACATTAGTTAACATCACCCACGGGCTCGGAAGGCCAGAGACACCCTTGGAGCTGCAGGATTAAACAATGGAGAAGCTCCACCCATTCCAAAGCGCGGAGGAGATTTGTGTCCCAGTCCTGCTCTCCGGGGAAGGAAATCCAAGGATCTCCAGAAGCAGGAGGATGAGCTGGGTGGGAGCATCCAGCACCTCTGTGCAGAGGAGGGGAGGAAACCCCAGCCAGATGTGGGTCCTGCTCATTCCAAGGGCTGAGGCACATCCCATACACCTCCAACGTGGGATTTGTCATTTTGAGTGACCAAGAACAGGGAAGGGAGGGAATCCGACGGGCTGGGAGAGCTGGGGGTGCTCACCTGGAGAGGAGAAGGCTCCAGGGAGAGCTCAGAGCCCCTGCCAGGGCCTAAAGGGGCTCCAGGAGAGCTGGAGAGGGACTGGGGACAAGGGATGGAGCGACAGGACCCAGGGAATGCCTTCCACTGCCAGAGGGCAGGATCAGATGGGATAATGGGAAGGAATTGTCCCCTGGGAGGGTGGGGAGGCCTTGGAATGGATTTCCTAGAGAAGCTGTGGCTGCTCCTGGATCCCTGGAAGTGTCCAAGGCCAGGCTGGATGGGGCTTGGAGCAACCTGGGATAGTGGAAGGTGTCCCTGCCCATGGCAGGGGTGGCACTGGATGGGATTTAAAGTCCCTTCCAGCCCAAACCTGGCTGGAATTCTGTGATTTTGTCATGTGGGGCTCAGCCCTGCTTTTCCCATTGCACCAGAAGACACAAAACTCCTCAGGTGGATCTGTAATGAGGAAACCCAAACCTGACCCTCGCAGAAAATCAACTTCTCAGAGCTGCCTTGCAGGAACAGGAACTGGCAACACAAAGGGCTAATTTCAAATATATTTTAAAATATATTTTTATCATTTTCTACTGTTCTGTACTCACTGGGGGTTAAAACATTAATGGGAATGATAGACATCTCAGCTGGTGGATGTTACTGGGAGCTGGCACAGCCTGTGGGCAACAGAGACAGCTGCTGAATTTACCCCTGAATTTACCCCCAAAATTATCCCTGTCCCTCTTTTCAGTGAGAACACACTGCCCTTCTCTCAGGCTTTAATTAGGGAAGTGTACATAGCAGGGATGCTTAGAGGCAACACAAATAAAGAGTTTTTAACCCAGAAAGTTCACTATTAAAATAAATTATTCCTGTGATTTTTACTATTTAAACTGCCTTTTTCATCTGAACAAAATAATCCCACTGGGGGTGTGCAAACATTGTTCCTTCAGTGGCTCCATGATTTAATAAACCCCTCACCACTTTGAAATGTCCTCTTGGCTCTGCTCTGCCTCATCTTTGCTGAACTCTGTGACTGAAGGCCCACACATACTTAAAATTCACCTCATGCTTTTGGCCAGAAGGCCCAAAAATACTTTAAATTCACCTTATTTTCCCTCGCGTCGGTGCATCTGGGGCTGCTGCTGGCGTTGGCACTCGGAACATGGAGCAGAGGGGAAGAGCCATCCCTCTCTCTCTCCATTCCAAGCTCTGATTTCAAACTTTCCTAACCACAGAGCAGAGCTCCTGCTGTCCCACCTTCCCTGAGGCTGGAACCGCGGCATCCAAACCAGAAATCCCTTTGGGCAGTCGGAATGTTTCATAGGAAAGGAGGGGAAAAGCACAGCAGGAACCTGCAGGAGCCCACAAAGCCGTGACCCAACGGGGAGGGACCTTCTCCCACCCCACAGTCTGCGCCCTCCGTGAGTTCTGCAACTTGTGTTTCATGTTTTGAGCTTTTAACATCTCCACGGCCACTCAGCCGTTAAATAATCACTTTTAGTATTGAGATCTTGAGGCAAAAATCCAGTCCTTGGAGGAACATCCACGCCAGGAGCTCATGGAAGAGAAGGGATGGAAAAGGACAGCTCAGCGTCTCCGTGTTTAGTACAGGCCCTCACAAAATACCTTTTTGGGAGTAATTTAGTAAGCTTTGGACTTCAAAAAGCAAATAATTTTTGCAAGTCCAGTGATTTCTGAATATGTGGTTATTTTCCAAGAAAAATGTGGAAATGCTTTAGGTTTCCAGGTGAAAATATTAAAAATAACTGCAAAGAATCCCAGAATCATTAAGGTTGGAAAAGACCTCCAAGACCATGAAGTCAAACCAGCACCACCACCACTAAACCATGTCCCCAAGTGCCACATCCCCACAGCTTTGGGACACATCCAGGGATGGTGACTCCACCATTTCCCTGCACAGTTTGAAGCCACCAGGGGAATAAATAAAATTCATTTAAGTATTTCTTGGAAAAGTGAAATACATTCAGAAATTCTAAGCTGAGAAGGCTGTTTGCTGCTCACACTTTCTTTGGTGCTGATTATTAAAAAATCAAAAACTTATCAAAGCTTCCAAGGTGACAGCAACCAAGATGTGCAGATGCCTTTTTTCCTTAGCTGGGAAATGGATATTTGATGCACTGGGATAATATTTCAGCCATCAAGGCTATTGGCCTATTAGCACACAGATATATCCACAAATGATGTGACATTCCTGCCTCTCTGCCCTTCTGCCTAATGCTGCCAGGATTTCTTTAATCCCCTTGGAGCAATTTAAAGAATGGAAACGGAATGTGAATGTGGCTTTTACCTGGTGCCTATTTCTGGCTGGTTTGGATTTGGTACTTATTTCATTTGGGTTGTGACTAATTGCTGAGATGCCACACCAGCGTGTCCAATCTTTGTGTACAGAGCTGTATTTTCAGCTCTCCTTCTGCAGGGCCTCTTCTTGCAGCCCAGGAATGCAGCAAAATGCTCAAAGCAAAGGAAAAAAACCTTCCCTTCCCAGCACATCACCTGAAATAATCCCAGCAATGTGTCAACTAAACCAACAATCCATCATTTTCTTGCTTAGAAGCCTCACTGGCATTCAGGAAGCTGAAAATCCAAGGGGAGGCTGAATTTGATTTTCCTTCCGAGCTGTGGGCACTGTCCACACTGATATTTCTAACTATTGTGCTTATTACAGGTGACATGTGCAGGAATTTAAGGGCTCCTTCCCTCCACCAGCAGAATGGGAATATCTGATCTGACACTTTCCCCATATTCACATTTCTCCGTTGTACAGTTGAAAACCACATCAGATTGCCTTTGTTTTTCCTCTGGGATACCAAGTACTGCTCTAAGATGTTGTCCAGCAAGGTTGTGGATGCCTTTTCCCTGCAAGTGTCCACAGCCAGGTTGGGCAGGGCTTGGAGCCACCTGATTTAGTGAGTGGCATCCCTGCCCATGGCAAGGGGTGGAAGGAGATGACCTTTTAGGCCCTTCCAACCAGAACCATTCCATGATTCCATTGCAGTTAGAGCTCCTCAGTGTTTTTAATTTCATTCTGTACAGGTCCCACAGCTCTGGACCAAACACAAAACCTCATTTAATATGCTTTTTTAAATTTATCAACCTAATCAGCTGCTGATTCTGGTAAGCAGGAATGGAAATGTTTGGGGTCCTGAAAGGAAAGAAGGGAAGGGCAGGGAGCAGTCCCCTTTTGGAGCTCCCACCATGACCATTCCTGGGGGGCGCTGCTGAGGGAGGAGCTGGCTGAAATCCTTTGAAATCTCTTGGATTTGGAGCCTGTCAGACAGGAGCAGTGCTGGGAAAAGACACAAGGCTAATAAACCATGTGAAATGTTGGCTTTTCCAGGCTAAAAAGATACCAACCTGCCTAAACTTTGGATTTCACGTGAGCTGGTTGGGCTCTTTGGGAAGAGCTGGATGTCGAGGCAACTTCCCTTCGGAGCCACAGCTCCCAGAGGTGGCTGGAGCAGGGCTGATCCCACCCAGACAATGGGAGAACACAGCACCAGCACTTATCCATGGTTTATCCACAGCAAAGTGCTCCTGGCCTGCAGCGAAGGCATCGCCCTGTTCAGTACTGCACCCGAGATGGATCCTGCAATCCAGTGAGGTCACACTGTCTGCAATACTCCAAAAACATATTTCATCTCCTGGGAGCTGATGGACATGGAATATAAAGCATCTCTGCAGGTTTTCAATTCAAAAAACCAGCAGAGTTGGAAGGTTTGAAATCGCTCTGGCTGGAGCATCCACCATGGAAACCTTTGTAAGCTGGAAGCTGATCCCCAGCGCTCCCAAAATACAGGATTTTGTCCATCTTGGGCCAAATGCCATCTTGGATGTGGTGATGAAGTTTCACCCACACATCAGGTGAAGCCAGTCCTTCAATGCGGCAAATTTAAAAAACTATCACGGATCAAAGATGTAAAGATCTCCCAAGTGTAAAGGATTCCAAGCAGATCCCAGATTCCATCTCAGATCCCTCCAGTACCTAAAAGGGGTTTACAAGAAGGGTGGAGAGGGATTTTTCACAAGGACCTGGAGTGCCAGAACATAGGGAATGGCTTCCCACTGCCAAAGGGCACGGTCACATGGGACATTGGGAAGGATTTGTTCCCTGGCAGCGTGGGCAGGCCCTGGCACAGGGTGCCCAGAGCAGCTGTGGCTGCCCCTGGATCCCTGGAAGTGCCCAAGGCCAGGCTGGACTTTGGGGCTTGGAGCAACCTGGGATAGTGGAAGGTGTCCCTGCACATGGGATGGGGTGGCACTGGATGGACTTTAAGTCCCTTCCCACCCAAACTCTCAAATGGATCCATAATTCTATATTATTAGGAAGCTCTAAATCCTGACAGCAAAGTTTAGGAATGCTCCTGAAAGGATTATCTTGGAGAATAATATGCACTTCTGAGTGTTTCCCAGGGTGTGTTGGACCACAGCAAGCACACAAAGAGAAAAGGAAATCCCCCACACCCCTAAAAGCTCCAATCAGGAGCAAATCCAATGGCTGGCACCTGCTCCAGTTCCATGAAAATCACACTTTGTGCAGGTATTCCTTGCTTTGGGCCTTGGGACACTTCCAGGGATACCTTCCACTACACCAGGCTGCTCCGAAGTCCAGCCTGGCCTTGGACACTTCCAGGGATCCAGGGGCAGCCACAGCTGCTCTGGGCACCCTGTGCCAGGGCCTGCCCACCCTGCCAGGGAACAATTCCTGCCCAATATCCCATCTAGCCCTGCCCTCTGTTTAAAACCATTCCCCTTTCTCCTGTCACTATTGGCCCATTTAAAATTCCCCTCTCCATTCACCTCATGAAATCTCATTAGTGACCCTCAAGTGCTCCATCAGAGGAGATGGACAAAAAAAGCAATAAATATAAATATATAT
Source organism: Tichodroma muraria (assembly GCA_013390105.1). Taxonomy (NCBI): domain Eukaryota; kingdom Metazoa; phylum Chordata; class Aves; order Passeriformes; family Sittidae; genus Tichodroma; species Tichodroma muraria. Next base: position 34,454 of record WAAG01006670.1, read on the forward strand.
AATATAGATATACATAGACACCTGCTCCTCCAGGTCACGCCCCCACCAAACACAGCCATATGTTAAATGCAACCACAGCGAGCATCCTGACAAATTAACGAGCTAATTAACACCAGCACAGAAACACTGAGCAATCACACCCTATCCTCCCACCTCCAGAGGAAGCAGGAGGAGAATCTCTTCCAAAGAAACAGAGGACTTGGGTGGAAAACTCCATTGTGACTGTGGCCCACAAAGGAACCTCGAGAAGCCCTCATTAGGCAGGAAAAGAGAACAACAAAAATGCCCCAAAATCCTTCTGACCTACCCCAAAATCTACCCTTGTGTTTGATCAAATGTAGTATTTTAAATATGAGCTCCATTTAGCTGGTTGAAAACAAAATATGAGCTTAATCACTCTGAGCAACTCACCTCTGCCATGCCAAAAGGAAAAAAGAATTGACCTGTTGGACCTCCAGAAAAAGCAGTTAATTGCTTAAAATACACAGACTGATGTTTAGGAACAGCTTGAATCTGCACTGCAAACCATCTGTTCTGCATGAGAGATTTCATGACTTCCCAGGTCCATTTCTAAATTGAAATGGATGTTTTAATGATGAAAAATGGGGAGAAGTGATGAATACTTCATTAAAACACATTATTTCCCTGTCAACTTTCTATTCTCCTGACTGTAAGCAAAAATAATGTCTGAGCAGAGTTAATGTCTCGGGTTATCAGAGCTGCAGATGCCTCTTGGCATTTGCCTGAACAAATAAGCTATTTCATAAACCTGCAAACAGAAATGATTCAATAAATTGGAATTTCTTTCCCTTCTAATGAAAACCAGAGTTCTCCAGCTCTTTCAATTACCTCCACGGAATGCAAAAGACACTAAAGAGAGGCTAAAAAACACTGAAGACACTTTTTCTCCCTGTTTGCTCCATTCTTAGGACCATAAAGGCGCCTTAAAAACATCAATACCTTCACAGGGGAGACTCATCCACACTTCGTTTTGCAAACTGTATTTAATTATTTCAATAAGATGCGAGGATATCATTTCCTACCACCATGATGAGGAACCAAATTGTCCAAACCACTCATATCTACCACACAAATAAACACTTTCTATAGCATGTCTCAGTGTATTTGCCAATTACCTCGTATTTTTTGGACTAAAGCAAGTGTTTGCTGAAGCACGGAGAAATGATAAAAGAAATACCCAAGCAGGGCTTGCTTTTGTGCTTAGGCAATTTATTAAAGCAACAAGACATTCCAGCATGCCATGAAAGTGAAAAACAACAGGCTGGAGGAGAAGGATGGCGTTGGAATTCTGAATAAACCACCAAAAGCCTTGAAGGCATCAAGCAGTGGGGAAAACCAGGCAAGTCTCAAGGTGCTCTACTGTCCCTTGCTCTGCTCGTGCCAAGACTTCCCAAATTAATCTGATTTTCAGCATGTCCCCTTCTGAAAGCACCCAGCAGGAGACTTCTTAAAACCGTCCAATATTGAAAGAGTCTCTCTGGCGCCTTCCCCAATCAATTCCCTCTTCAGCCATCTAAAGGATCAATGGACATTTCTAGAAACCCGAGCCTGTTAACCCAGCTTTAAGTTTCTTATTAAAATCATTTTATATTAAGAGATTCCCAATGAAATAAAAGCCAAACCCAAAAGGTGAGGGCAGCTACCTCAAAGCCAATCCCTGGAAATAACAGGCCAAAATATTTGGGCTTTTCCCTGAGAGCCTCCAGTCAAAACAATTCCATGCAACCTCCTTGGTACAGATTCCCTGATCCTCAGATTGGCTTTGACAGAAATCATTCTGCTGGTTGAAATGTCAAAATTAAAATCATCCAGGAAAATTAAAGCAAATTCACTTTAGCCATCCAGATGTGGGTCACAAAACTCTGCCCTTGAGTCCTCCTCCCTGAAGGTTTACGGAACAGCCCAGTATCTGGAATTATTCCCAAATAATGAACAGAGCAAGAGCTCCGTGAAGGTACGATGGTGTTCTTGCTATTTAAAACCAGAATTCTACAATATGGCACAAAACTCCATTGAAAATCCTGTATTTTAATTACAAACTCGATTTAACCAGGCAAATTCCAGCTTGCCAGCAGGCACAGAGCAATTAGGAACAAGGAATCTTCCTGGATTTCTCCGTGTTCAGGGTATGAAGAGGGAAAGGATGACAGCAGAGACGTTGGGCGATCGATCCATAATGAAACAGCTCTAAAGCAATAATGTTTGCCTTGCTCGGTGCCTGGTTCTTTTCTTCATAATTGATTTTGCACTGAAGGTCTCAGATTGCATAAGCAGCCTCAAAATCACAGCTGTGAGAACTGCCAGTTTCTTTTATTCCTCCTGTATCTTCTCCCAGCGAGTTAATCCCGGGTGGGAAGCACTGCCCTGATAAAACCCAACAATCCCAGTGCTGGATTTTAACGAGCCACTGCATCTTTGCTCTGTTTCTCCAGCACAAGGACTTTACAAATGAGCTCTCTCTGCCCGTGGAGCTGTGCCAGGAGGGTTTATGTTGGATACCAGGAAAAGGTTCTTCCCCCAGAGGGTGCTGGGCACTGCCCAGGCTCCCCAGGGAATGGGCACGGCCCCCAGGCTGCCAGAGCTCCAGGAGCCTTTGGAAACCGCTCCCAGGGATGCCCAGGGTGGGATTGTTGGGATCAGGAGTTGGATCAGTGATCCCTGTGGGTCCCTCCCAGCTCAGGATATCCTGTGGTTCTCCTCACACCCTCAGCTGCAGTCTGATACTGCCATCTGCACCTCTGCTGGAAGAAAACCCCACATTTCACACATCCATTTCACACATCCTTAAATGAGGGGTTACGGAGGATTATACCAAAAATATGAAAAATCCTTTCATGGCAGAGAAAAATATCATGGCAAGTGTACAGGTCATTGCCAAAGGCAAGGAGCAAAATGGGATCTGATTCCTGGGAGCTGTCAGCAGCCTTTGAAACCAGTTTTGGCACCACTATAAAACACATTTCTGTTGGTTCAGGGAAGGAGAAGCAACAATGGAAACTCAGCTTTTAAACCAGATCTGAAAGAACTTGGGATGAAACATCTGTCTGTCATTAGAGCTCCTCTGCAGCAGAAATCCTCCAGGCGACCCCAGATGTGTATGTTATGTTATATTTATTATTCACATTACAGCAGTCCCTTCATACAGAAACTGCTGTGTTTCTCTTGGATCCAGACCTTAAACTTTTTCGACATGGAGCCAAAAGTATTTTCAGTTTGGGGTTTATTTTCCTTTTGGTGAGTATATTCCATATATAGCCCTCCTTCCAAACTGAGCATTCTTCTATATGTAATATAAGAAGAAAGGTAAGATTTAGAAATACACCGAGTAAGGACAAAAGAATTTACCGAGATAAATGCACAAGCACAATAAATTCTCTCCTTTCTTTAAAAAAAAAAAAAAAAAAGCAAAATCAAGAATAAAATATTGCCTCCAAACCAGTTTGCTTGAAATATTTCCTTTTAAGCCAAGAAACCACCAAGCAGAAGTTGTTCCTCAGCCTATTCCATCACTTTAAAGAGCTGCATACCTAAAGGCTTCCAGTGCATCAGGTTTCCAAATGCCCTTTTCACAAAGCCGGCTGCCAAAATTTGTCTGGATTCACACTGCAGACAAACTGTTCTTCCCCTGGACAAGTCACGGAAAAAATTCCATATAAAAACAGAGGATGGAAGGACGGCTGAGACATCCATGGTGAAATCCTGTTTAAATCACACTGGTATTAAACTTTAGTGGAGAAAGAAGAGGTTGCTGAGCCCCAGCAATGAGAGCGGCCGTGTTTACTGTGACAGTTCTCGGTGAAGGGATGGCCCAAGGTACCCGAGCTCCCTTCACAGGTTGTAAAACAAGCCTGGGATCTTGGAAGTGAATCCCGGGCACTTCCAGCAGTCACTGGCTCAGTGTCACTCGCTTCCCTAGCAGGAGATTGATGTTAATTCCTACTTACACCCGATTTGGGTGAAAACTTTTGGGGCGGGGCTCTGCTGCCACTTCTGGAATCTGCAGGCACAGAATCCCACACTGGTTTGGGATGAAAGGGACCTAAAGCCCACCCAATGCCACCCCTGCCATGGGTAGGGACACCATCTACTATCCCAGGCTGCTCCTGGTCCAACCTGGCCTTGGACACTGCCAGGGATCCAGGGGCAGCCCCAGCTGCTCTGGGCACCCTGTGCCAGGGCCTGCCCACCCCGCCCGGTGAAAATCTAGGGAACAATTCCTTCCCAGTATCTCACCTAAATGTCCCCTCTTTAGTTCAAAACCTTGTGCTGTCTCTCTGTGCCCGTGTAAGAAGTGCCCCCGCTGTTTTTCCAGGCCCTGAAAGGCTGCAGTGGGTTTTGCAGTGACTCTCACTGAAAAGGCCACTGTGATTTTTCTCTCCACAAGTAATAAAATAGCCAAGAGCCAGAGGCCACAGAGAAGGAGCAGAGCCTGCTCTCAGCCAGCTCCCACTGCAGACAAGTCTTCCATCATCAAAACAAAAGAGAGAATGAGCCATTGTCTCCTGACTGCAGCACCAAGACCACGCTTTTCAGATCTGCATGGAGAAAAGCAACACCACAACTCCTAAATATATCCCAGTCCCTGGGGTTTGTAACCCAGCTCTCCGGCCTGTCCTTCGTTGTGTGAGCCAGAAACCTGAGAAGTTCCACCCTTCCTTAGCACCTGGTTGTGCTCCTGCTGCCTTTCTGGGGAGGAAGGGTTGATTTCCTGGGGTTATTCCCATGGTTCCAGCAGCTGGCAGCAACGCTGTGCTGCTCGGTCCAGCTTTTCTCTGCCTCTACAATTGCATTTCTACAATTACCCAGACCTGGAATTCCTGGGGATTGATTCCTCTCAGGATGAGGATTTTAGGACACCGAACAAGGAGGAGAAAGAAGCGTCTGAAAGGAGCCTACAAGGAAGATAAAGAGGGACTGTGGATGAGGACCTGGAGCGCCAGGACACAGGGAATGGCTTCCCACTGCCAGAGGGCAGGGATGGATAGGATATTGGGAAGGAATTGTTCCCATGGGGGTGGGGAGGCCCTGGAATGGATCTCCCAGAGAAGCTGTGGCTGCTTCTGGATCCCTGGAAGTGTCCAAGGCCAGGCTGGACCAGGAACATGGTCAGGAAGGTGTCCCTGCCCACAGTTGCAACTGGATGGACTTTAAGGTCCCTCCCAATCCAAACCATTCCACGATTCCATAATTCCGTAAATTTTACAATTAAAAGTTCTGTTCCAACTGCAGACCTCTGAGGAGATTTTTTCTCCTCACAAAATTTGTTACACTGACACTATTTACAATAATATTTCAGGCAGTGCTGGGCAAGGCCATTATTAAAGTAATTATTTTCCAATCCCAGTCTCTGAGGTTCGAAGGAAAACACACGTTTTGCTGGGAAATGGATGCTGACAGGGAGATCAACAGGAAATATTCCTAAATGCCTTTCTCTAAGACTGGTAATTAGCATCAAAATCCGTAACCTTTAGGGAAATAGGGACACTCCCTACGAAAAAATCGTTCCTTTAGGGACACTGCCTCTGCCTGTTTGGGTTTCTGGGACCCTGAATCCCTGGAGACTTCCACAGTGAGATGATATCAGTGAAAGACACGGTCAGGCAGGCCTGATTTCCAAAAATACCAAATTGAGATTACATAAAACGAGTGGGAAGACTGACAAAAAAATAAAAAAAGCAGGGTTTTGATCAAACAATTTATGGCATTTCTGACTGGGAATGCAAATGAATTAATCTCAGTGACCTTAAAAATGAACTGAAGCAAGGGGTCCTTGGAGGCACGGAGTAAGAATAGGAGGCTTTTTTCTTGGAGAGTGAGATAATGCTTGGACTAGAGCTTTTTAATACATTGTGCCCAGTAAATTCAGCTCAGGGACAAAACTCCTGTGGAATATTTGATTTCTGGCGTGGAGACTACTACGCTGAATTCCTAAATCATTCTGCAGTAAGTTTGGTTTTGGAGGCTCCAGAACGTTTATTTTCTGGATTGGTACTCACTCACTAATCACTTTCATAGGCATTAAGTAACAAATAAAGGCAGTTCTTCTGAAAAGTGCTTTATTTTTCTTTCTTATGCAAGAGCCATGTTCTGTTGCCATTTTTTCCCATAGGAAACTGCTGATCTTAGCAGTACCCAAACTCTGGAAGAAATGTCAACAGAGGAGACGTGGAAAAAATTCCCACCCTGCCGAACGTAATTTTTTCCTGTCTCACATACTACGTTCCCAAGAAACCCTGAAATATAATACAGCCATATTTACTTTTGTAGGGGTTATCCAGCTTCTGCACCATTCCTCATGGGGTGCATCACCAGCGATGTTTTATCCCAGTCCATGTCTGGATCCCAGCTTCCAAAGGAGTCTGGGCAGGAAGTGGGAAATGGAGCCCTTCAGCTGGCAGGTGCTTCCCAAAAGCATTCCAGGGTTTTTACCCTACCCCTGCTCCAAATCTCTCCTTTTCACACCACCTCACCTGGGCCAGCTTTGAGCTGCTAAATCCTGGAAAACCCCTGGGATGGAGAGCCCACAGCCTCTCCAAACATCTCTGCTCGGGTTGTGCCTGGAGCAAGAGCCCAGGGGGCAAGGGATGGAAATCCACCTTGCCTTGCTTGACTTGGCTGATCCTCATTTGGCTTTCCACTAATTAGTGACCGTGGGGACCAGAGACATACTAGGGTTGGAGGGATGAAGGAGAAGGAGTTTTTCTTCCCCTTGTCCAGGATGGATGACAGACACTACGGGAGATATTGGGAGTCCAAGCCTTTCCTCAGGCCACCCCAGCGCTTCGGCACAACAGAAACGCCTCCTAGCAAGGACAGAGGGGGAAATCCCTCCTTATTTCTTGCCTCTATCTAAAGCCTTCAGTCTAAACTCATCAACAACTCTGAATCACTCCCAGTTCGAGTGAAACATAAAAAAAGAAACCTCAGGACTGCAAACACAGAGACAGAATCTAAAATTAACGAAAGGAAAACCTCTGCGCTGCCGTGGGTTTTCTCGGGGCCCGGCGGCCCCTTCTCACCACCCCGAAGCGCCGACGATTTCGTCTCCCACACCCCGCAGAACCGTCTGCACCCCAGACAGGGCCCGCTCCCAGACTCCCAGGGGCTGTCCCTTCCCTTTCTCCAGCACTAATAAACATCATTTTGAAAGAGCAACGGGATGTGTCATCTCCATGAGCTCCAGCACCCCTCCTGCTGCCATCCCACAGTGTTTCAGTGATATCAGACACATCACAATTATTCCTCCTGCTCCCTTCAAACAGGCTCCTCACCACAGCTGCTCTGCTGTTATCTGTGGATGTGCGACTGGCTCAGAAAACAGCTGAAAAACTCATCCAAAAAGTGATTTTTTACAGTCGAAACGCTGTGGTTTTACATTCTGAAGCCTCATCAGTGGACGAAGCTTTCTTTTCACGCTGCTGTGCTTTTGAGGTGCGGTTGCTGCCCTGTTTCTGTATCAGTCTGGATGCCAGGGAAAGAGTATTCCATTAAAACCACCAGTCAGGCTTTGGCAGCTAGCACAGCAGCTCTCCAAAGCACGGAGGAGTTTAAGGAGATGACAGTTACCCAGTTGCTTTCCAGCAGGGAAGCAGCAAAAATCATCTGCGTGCAGCGGACAGGCTCCTGGTGCCAGCTGCAAATCCCCGCCAGTTAAGGCAAACAACTATTTAATTTTCCTGCAGAAAGGGACAGGATTGACTTCCCATTCCAAGCAGCCCTGAGAAAGGTCAGCAGACACCAGGAAATACTGAAAAATTGTGTCAAAACCCAAGCCAAGATGGGTTTCGATGAGCTCCAAGGCAGGGGCTGAGAGATTTGACATCACCAAAATCCAAAGTGCAGAGGAGCTCCAGAAAATGGTAACAAACTCCATCAGGAACGTCTGGGATGCTTGTGATGCCCCAGCTTTACAACTGCCACACAATTCCCGCTCCCAGATAAACAGTTTATTCCTCTGCTCAGCTTTTAAAAGGAAATTCCTTAGGTAAAAACACTCTGTGCCCCCACTGCTAAAGTCCTCAACCACCTTCCCAGCTTCTCATGGCAAGGGCTTTTGGACAACTTCTGCTGAAATTATGGTAAAATTTACACAGGAGCTCAGGGAATGTCAGCAATTACTAGCATGACCTCAAGGCTTAGAGAGGAATCGAGATTAGAGGGAGACTTGTTTTTCTGCAGTGATTTGGTAGCAGATGGTGACTTTTATTTAGCCCTTCTGAAGAAAAGTAGCCTCGAAACGGGCACTTTCCCAGCTTCATTAACATGACATTGAGAGAAATATCAAATGTCTAAATCAGGGACAATTCCCAGAGCCTCACAGAAGCTTTAACAAATCCAAGCTCTCGTGCTGCAATCTGCTTGGTGGCTTTTGGAGATGTGAGCCTCCAACTTCTGCTGCTTCTTCCTCTGTGCTTTCCAATTTTATTCTGCAGTGAGACCAGCTCAGCTTCTCCACTCTTTGCTTGTAAAATTCCGAGTGTTTTACAGCTCTCAGCAGAGGCTGAGACCACTCAGTTCTTCCACCTGCATTTTGTTTGCTGATAGGTAAAAAAATCACTGGCAGCTCTTCTCTCTGTAATGTGAGCATTTTCTGAACCCGCCCTGAGCAGCCTCACTGAACCCTCTGGGCTTGCAACAGGACTGAAGTGACCCAAAAACTGCAAAAGTTTAAAGTAAGAGCAAGGAAAGAGTCAAACGGGCCAAGGTTGAAGAAGCCAGCAAAAGCCTGGATTTAAAGCAGTGAAGGAAGGGTCAGAAGTCACCAGCATTACATTCAGGAGGACAAACTGTGGCTAAATAGTAAACATAAACCAGACATGGCTACAAATATAAAAAAATATTGCCACATTTTGGTCTCTCTGGATTGAAAACACTCTTCTGGTTGGATAATTCTATCAAAAGTACCTGCCAGCCACCCCCTGCCTGAAAAAAAATCCATGTGCTGGCTGCTCCTGTGCCTGAGGCTCAGGAGGATGTGTTTACACCGGTGACATTTCACAAACTGTGTCCCCATTCCCCTCCCACTCAGTGCCTGACAGAGAGAGCACCAAGCCTGGACTGATTCCTGCTAACAGGAATAAAAATGCTCCCTTTCAGCTGATAAATGGGCACAGGTCAAGAGGAAATCAATTACAGACAGAAAATACACATTTCTAACCTGTACATTTAAGCAATTCCCTTATAAGCGCTGAGATACAGCTGAGATATCTTCAAATCTTTTTTACTAAAAGCCCTGCACTTCCTGCTGGCGTGCAGCAGCACATATGGCATGCCAGAAAGCACATGGAGGAATCATATGAACAAACAGCTCCTGGTACATAAATGAAGGCAAAATCAATTCTCCCTCCATTTATTGTTGAATGAAAACCATCCAGAACCATTAAACATTACAGGGGGAAAAAGGCCCTAAGAAAACTGAAAAGGAAATGGAAGAATTGAATTTGCTTGTTTAACTCAAGTCGTGTATTTCAATTTTGCTGTAAGGTTTTTGATTTCACTGACTGTGGAATCCCAGGATGGTTTGGGTGGGAAGGGACCTTAAGGATGATCCAGTCCCATTATTCATATTCCCAACACTCCCTCACCCACCCTGCAGCTCCACAGCTTTTTAAATCTATTACCTTGTGTTTATTTATTCTGCAGTGCAATCCATAAAAATGCTCAGGTTAAACCTGCCCCATCATAAATTCCAAGAGGCAATCTCCAGCTGAAGGAATTAGTTACTCAAAGTGCTCTCAGCTTCCAAAACATGCGTATAAAACAACTCAGCCCAACTTAAATCATATCAGATCTGTACCCAAAAATAATCCCAATTCCTGTGTGGAGCTGCCAGCCCTCATTAATCATGTCCTGATGAATGAAACCCTTTCCAGTGCTGGCAACAGAGATTTGCTCTGAAATGGTGGAAATGTTTCAGGTTAATCTTTTTGACAAAGCAGTCAATTCAGTGAAATAACTTCCTCCACATCCCCTGCATCCCCAGCTAGGATAAATCCAAGGAGCTGGGCTGGAGCCGAGGAATCCAAGTTGATTTCTATCAGCTGTAGACCAAGCCAAATTTTTTTCCCTGTTTCAGTGCCTCAGTTAAAATCCTCAGGGAACCGTGGGACATATTTTCACATGTTCAGCCGATGATCTGCTTGGAGAGGCTTCCAGATGGATTTGGGAAGACAAGCTGAAAAATGCATGGTCATGTCCTCCTCTAAAATGGTGCTGTGAGGGGCTAGGCTGACCTTTGCTGAAGTGTATTTTAAGAACAAGAGTCACTTGGGGAATACTTCATGTCTTGGGATAAACATATGTAGCTGGAAACGAGACCTAAACAAGAACAAGGTATTTCAAACTGTGTGTCACAGCCTACTGTACTTACAGTAGCTTTTCTTTACAAAAGAGGGACACAAAAATGAGAATTTTGGTCTTGAAGTTTTCTTCCAGCCTTTCAGAACTGAGCATGGGAAGTGCAGCATCACAGCACCAGATCAGAGAATGTTTCATCAAAATGTTGTTTCTGATGGGAAACCCCACTCCTCATTTTAACAGGCTCCAAACTGCACTTTTATACCACTTGGTGCTGAAACTTTATTGTACAACACGTGTTTATCCTGAACTAAGCTTTCTCTACCTTTCTGAAAACACTTCATGATAATGGTTAAGATTTGGGGTTTTTTTCTTAATCTGCAATTCTTTAAATAGGCCTGGGACAGAGACACTGGGAATATGAACAGCTTTTGAATCCCTCCAGGGATGGCGATTCCACCACTGCCCTGGGCTACTGAAAGCAAGGGCCAGAGCAGAACCTTATATTTTGTCTGCTCTCAGATTTAGAGTTAATTCTTTGCTGTTCAAAAATCTAATCATCTTCTCAGAATTGTAATTTGCAGGACTCCTCCTGAAAGGATCACTTGACACACATACACACAAAAAAAAAAAAAAAAAAAAAA
>WAAG01006670.1:45458-64842 GCA_013390105.1 Tichodroma muraria
AAAAAAAAAGTCAAATTATGAACTTCACTTCAAGTAGAAAGGGAAGTGTAAGGAAAGTCATCCCTGAATGGTGCTGGCTGAAGGTCACTCTGCTCCAGCTGATCTTTTAAATATCAGAAAAACCAACAGGGATCAGCAGCACAGAGTTGAAGGTGACACATATTAGTGAGACACGGGATTGCAGTGGGTGGAAGGGGAGCTCTGGCTGCAAATATTTACACAAACTGGAACAGATTTAGGACAGGCTGAGCCAGCCCATCCAACCACGAGGCAAAGCAAGGCTTACTCTGAACGACCCTGAGTTTGGTATTTACTGTGTCCTTTGGGGATTCAGGCCTGGCTTAGGCTAAATCAGGTCAATAAAAATGAAGTCCAGCTCCTGAAGTCTGGTAACAGCTCAGCAATTGAAAGGATTAGAAAGAGGAGGCTAATCCTGGGGCTAGAACTAGAAGCATGGTGCCTGTGCTGAGCCCAAACCAGACACTGTGGGCCCCTCAGCACAGCAGGGCCAGGAGCCCCTGGAGCGGGGCCAGCGGAGGCCGCGCGGCCGAGGAAGGGCCTGGAGCGTCTCCGTGCCCGGCACGGGCTGAGGGAGCTGGGGCTGCTCAGCCTCGAGAGGAGCCCCAGCTGAGAGGGGCCCTCAGCCCTGGGGGTCCCTGTCTGCAGGGAGGGCTCCGAGCAGGGCCCGGGCTCTGCTCCGGGGGCCAGCGATGGCCCCAGAGCCACGGGCAGGGCCCGAGCCCAGCAATTGCCCCTGCACAGGAGGCACAACTTCTGCCCTGGGCACTGCCCAGCCCCGAGCACATTGTCCAGAGAGGCTCCGGGCTCTCCTCCCTGGCGCTGCTGCAGAGCTGGGGGCACACAGTGCTGTGCCCTGGGCTCTGGGATGGCCCTGCTGGAGCAGGGAGGGGACACCACCTGCCCCCTTCAGCCTGAGCCATCCCAGGATCCTGTGGAGTGAGGTGCAATGCTGACCATGGAGCCACCACCACAGACACACAGCACCTCCAGTCCAGGTAAACATGGAAACCTTTGGAAGTGTCTCCTCTATAGAGCTCTCCCAACACTGCAGAACAGCCATGCCCATCCTGCCTGACCCTGGAAGCAGCTGCAGATCCTGCAGACGGCCTCTGCCTCTCCTACACCCAAGTCCCTCAAGGTCTGCAGACCTCCAGGCTACCTGAACTCACCCATTTCTAGACAGCTGCTGCTTTGCAGACTTTTACCAAAACCTCACTTTGTGGGTGGAAGACGACAGCAAGAAGAGCAGAAACTTGTATTGCTTTGGAGACTATTAAACATTTCCCATCCTGTCTCAACCATTCTGTGTAAGTCACAGCTCTCCCCAAACAGGAGAGCTCTCTGAACCAGGCAGGGACCAAGGCTTAAATCCAGCTAAAATTTATCCTAACAGCAATACACACTTACTGAACAACCTATCTGGGCTTGTCACAGCAAATCCCTGCACCAAGGGCCCAGAGGGACAGCAAGGGAACACAAACACTCTGCCCTTTACCCGCTGCTTTCCTAACCTCTGGCTGGGAACTGCACATCGTGGGGACAGCCTGAAGTGGATTCTGTGACTGCAAAACACCCTGCCAGTGCTGTGCATCACACACAGGTGGTTTTGTTGCTGCTGAGTGGGGCTTGCCCTCCTCAACGACCCTGCAGTGTCCCATGGGACAATCCATGTTTTTCAAAGGGAAGGTAGAAACGAGTATTGAAGATGGAGACAAAGAATCCCTTGAACACCTCAGCCTTGTCTCTGTCCCTGTTTGTGAGGTGACCATCGACACCTGCCTAGCCCATCCCAGCAGTGATCACCCTCTCCTGTCCCCAGCTTGCCCACTTTTCAGCAGGGAATTCCATGGGCTGGAATATCCCTCTGGCCAGTCCAGACAGGCTGTGCTGCCTGTGCTCCCTCCCGCCTCCTTGTCACCTTGTTGCTGGCACAGCAGAGGACATAAACTGTCCCATGCAGAGTCCTTGGAGAGGGCAAGGCCTGCTCAGCAAGAACCAAACCTTCCTCCTGTCCTCCACAGCCTGAACCCAAACCCTGCACTAAGCCACTTCCTGGGGAGAAAGGAACCCTATCCAAGTCAAATCCAGAGCAGTAGGAACACTCAGCTCTGTGGGGAAATCCTGATTTATTTAAGACTAATCCTACTTACAAGTCCTCTCCTGCCATCACAAACGTCCTCCTGCGGCCCCGTGCCCATCTTGGGGCAGCCTCCTGGAGATGGGTGAGCCTCCTTGGTCTCCTGGGGCTCATCTCCTCCACCAAGCTCAGGCTGTTGCCAGCTGGCTCAGCCACAGCTTCCTGGGAGCCCTGGGGTGGACACTGGTGGCTGCAGGACACTTGTTCTTCTGCCACCTACTCCCAGGAATGCTTCCCCAGATCCGGCTGGGCTCCCATTCCCGCTTCCCTGGCCACATACACATTCAGGGATGCACCAGTGGTGTCGATCTTCCTAGGATCTTGTTGATCTCCGAGGGAGCAGGGAGAGCTGGCCACAAACTCCTCCTGTTTAGCAGGCCTGCAGGACTCCCTGAGACTATTGGAGGGACAGAGGCTTCCAGGAGCGAGCCTTTGAGTGGGGGGAAGGCACTTGGAGGGCAGGAAGCATCTCTGCAGGCAGAGGACCTCGAGGGGCTGGGGTCTCTCTGTGGGAATGGAGGCTGTTGGCAGGTGCTGGCAGGGATGGGGGCTCTCGGGGGGGGAGGCTGTTGGAAAGAGGGAGGCGCTCAAAAGCAGCGGGGGGCTCGGAGGTTTGGAGGCCGTCAGAGGCAGAGGAGGCTCCTGGCACAGTGGTGCCTCTCTGATGGCCTGAGGGTCCTCGATGGATGGTTGATCTCCGTTGGAATGCCATCTTTGAAGCCATCCAGGGATGGCCATTCCTGGTGGGAGCAGCCTCTTGCAGGGCCGGGGGCACCTGGAGCAGCTGGACGAGCCACAGCAGGCCAGCTGGCCTCGCCTCCCCAGCTCCCCCAGCCATGCCCACAGCGCCTGCCACATCCCGGAACAAAGCAGAGCCCACGTCCCATCCGGAGCCCACCAGCAGCTCCTGCGGCTCCTTGGCCGTGGCCGCACAGGGGCCACAGCTGCAGGGGACCCAGGGGGGCTCGCGGAAGCATCCGAACGCCGTCCGGGAGTCTCCCGAGGCCTGAAGTACCTGGGAGTCGAAGGGGCTCCTCAGCTCCTCCGCGGGCCCCCGGCGTGGACCCTGGGGCGCTTCCGGAGCTTCCAAATCCCTGCCTGCCACCCCCACGGTGGCCGGGGGCCAACGGCCCAGCAGACAGCCACAGTGGCCGGCAGCAGGGCAAGATGCCACCGTCGCTCATGCTCTGGCATGGCCCGGCGCCACTGCACTGGCGGCTGCAGGGGCTGGTGTTGTAACGCATCTAGACAGCTTAAGCTAGTGTGCTCCAGCCAGATTACCTCTAGATGTGCTCACCAGAGTCCCAAGAATTCGTCAAAGTTGCTGAAACAACAGTCGTGCTGAATTAAGATCGCAAATACTAAAAAACCAACTACAAAGAATACAAAAACTCTGTTAAAAAAAACACCTAAACTCTAACCAGTCATGTTTCTAAAACCTTCAAACTAAACAGGTAAAGAGATTAACTAACCAATCAAATAATATATAAATTTGTAAACAATAATCTTAAAAGTGTATAATTAAAGTATAATATAAACAATAAACAGCTTCTGTAAAATCATAGGGACCTGGCAAGGGCCAGCGAGAGGTTTCTGTTCGCAGCTCCCCAACTCCTGCAGAGCCTCTGTTCTAAACAAACCAGCATTTCCAAAGGAGCTCTCACGGTGCTCCCTCTGGTTTGCACTGGGATAGGGCTCCTTTCTTCCCAAGAGCTGGCACAGGCTGTGTTTGAAGCCAGGATGGGCCAGGAAAGAGCTCCTTGGAAAAAAGCGATCATCTCTCAAAACATCACCATTACTCTCACAGTGCAAATAAAAACAATGGGCTGGGTTCTTCATTCCTGGTATTAGCAGCAGCCCCCTGTCACACAGGAAGATATAAGCACAAATTTCTAAAAATACAACATCTTAGCAACCTTGTAACATTCCAGTGCTACAGAGCAGTTTAATTCCTAGTTAGAAGATTACACTGGGAAAGATGAACTTCATGGATTTCGTGGTACACAGCAGCAGTGGAAAAATTGACTTTTTTAATATTTATTCCTAGAAGTGCTGCACAAACCAAGAGCAAACAATTCCACCTCCTACAGAGGACATCTCTTATCCTGACACCACAACAGAACATTTTACACAGGAAATGGAGGGCAAAAAGGCACAGTGCAATGCTCACATCATTTCTCCACGGCTGCCTCGCTCCCCCAGTCAGAAACCACACACAACTGCCAGGCCTGGTGTTCAAAGCTCTGCCCCCACCAAAAAAAAAAAAAGATTAACAGACCTCCAAGACAGAAAAAGCCATAAAGGAAATTCCAAAGCCAAACCCTACTTGCAAACATCCAAATTCTCGTGCTATTTAATACCTGGGGTAAGCAGAAATCCAAGGAAATTAAAGCTGCCATTTGGTGCAGTCCAGACACAATCATCACCAGAAGTGCCACAATTCCTGCTGGGTTCCTGACTCCTCTGAGCTGTAAGCAGAGCACGCCCTGTGAGTTTTTTAATTGAAGAGCCAACTCATTTTCCCCAATATTATTTTACCCGATAGCAATTAATTATTCTGATTTATAGGTGGGTAATCAGAAGTTGTGCTGCCAAAATGACACCTGGGCTGGGCAGTTGCAGCGGGAAGGAAAAGCACAGGCACAGCCTGATTGTGTCCAGCTCCTCATTTTTCCCCTCTAAACCAACAGAAGGACTGCAAACTTCCAAGCAGAGCAGCAAAGCCCCTTCGCAGCCTGAGCATACCCAGATCAATCCCACAGGAAATACTCCTGCTCTGTTCAAACAAGTCTCGGGGCTCTGGGGATCATCACTGTGGCAGGCACTGGGGCTGCCTCAGTGCAGGAGGCTGCAGGAATTCCAGAGCAGCCATCTCAGCAGGAATTGCCTGCCCAAAAGGCGTCTCCCCAGGGCTGCCTCTCCTCTGTGGGCAGCAGCCGTCCCTCCTGCACACCCTTCAGCCAAGTTTCCCCTGCTCCTCCAAGCCAGTCCTGGCTGTTGCTCTCTCTGCCACGCACATCCCAAAACTCCAGTAATTCCTGGAAGAACAAATATTTGCGCGTTTTTGTCTTTTCCCTTTTTTTTTTTTTTTTTTAATTATCTTTTCCTTGTTCCCACTTGCACTTAGAGGTTACTGCTTAATGAAGAATAGGCAGAGGAAATCCCAGAATGGTTTGGGTGGGAAGGAACCTTAAAGCCCATCCAGTCATGTCCCTGCCACAGGCAGGGGCACCTTCCACTATCCCAGGGTGCTCCAAGCCCTGTCCAAGCTGGCCTTGCAATGGTTCTGATTGCTCACCCTGGAGAGGAGAAGCCCTGGGGTGACCTAATCGTGTCCTTAGAGTGCCTGAAGGAGCTACAAGAAACATGGAGACTCGGGACAAGGGTGCCAGGGCATGGGGAATGGCTTCCACTGCCAGAGGGCAGGGTAGATGGGATACTGGGAAGGAATTGTTCCCTGGGAGGGTGGGCAGGCCCTGCCACAGGGTGCCCAGAGCAGCTGTGGCTGCCCCTGGATCCCTGGAAGTGTCCAAGGCCAGGCTGGACTTTGGGGCTTGGAGCAGCCTGGGGATAGTGGAAGGTGTCTCTGCCCATGGCAGGGGGTGGGATCGGATGGGCTTTAAGTCCCTTCCAGCCCAAACCATGAGGGGATTCTGCGATCTGCACATCCCAGGATCAGCAGGATGGAGCTCTCTGGCTGCTGCCTGCATCCCAGAGTCGGTGACTCTCATGTGCCATTTCTTGTGCTCAGCAGTCAGGAGGCAGTGCAGAGACATCCTGAGCAGGAGAGAATTAGTCCAGACAAAACTGAGTGCAAGGAAACCTTTTCAGAAAGGACTTGACTCAGTGAGGTGATGAGAAGAGGCATGCCTGATGACCTGGCATACACACCCCCGGCAAGCAAGAGACAAAAACAACTTCTCCTTTAGAGCTTGGAAACTTAGGGATTTTTTGTGTTTAAAATATCAAAACCAACAAATTCACAATGTGCCTCTGCACAAAGAATGCTGAAGAACATTGATTTCAGGATTATTCAATAACCCTTCTCTTCCCTGTTGCTCTGATGAATGAGAATTTGAGTTAATTTGCTGGAGTTAATTATTTATTGTTATGGAACCTTACGGCTCACAGATGGTCACTGTTATTGTAAGAATTGCAGGAGACCTGCAGCATCTTGCTGGGGCCTTTCCTGCTTTATTTAATTCCAGAAGAAAACAGAACTATCTGCCAATTCCCAAAAAAAAGTCCATTTTCTCTTTATTACCACTGGGGCTATACCCTCTTCCCACTGCTGGCTGCTTCCCTTTTTCCAGTAAAAGGCATCAAGTGCAGATGGGTTTCAAAGAGAGAGAATTAAAGCTCTTTTCGTGGAGGAAAATGAACTCTCAGCAAGGAAACCCTGCTGTAACCAATATCACTCAAGGATGGTTCTTGCCTTTTCCAGCAACCATAACCCTCACTCCCAAGGACAGAGAATGTTGCACACTCCAATAAATAAATCTAAGACAATAAAGGCATAATTATCTATATGTGCCTCAGATTCCCCTAAAAATCTGAGCCACTGAGTTCGTTGGCCCCGTCCACCTCAGATTTGAGGCCCGGGCTTTGCCAGGAGGTAAAAAAATCAGAGGGATGAGGAACGCAGCAAACACTGGAGGTCTATGACCCCTTCCCCAAACAAAAATATCAACTGCAGGAGAGCAGCAGGGCTCTGGTTTCATCCTGCAAGAGGCCAAAGTGCTGCTCCCTCTGTTCCAGGAAGGGAAAAAAAATGAGTGAGTGAAAGAGCAGAGTTTCTTTGCAAGGTCTTGGAACATTAACCCCAGTAAGACAAGTGCCAGGATGGAGACTCAGGCAGCTGGCTGAGCTTCAGGAGAAGTGGGAATCACTCAGCTTCCCTTAAAACACTCAGTGACACGACATCACGGTGATATTCTTCTTTTAAATAAAACATTTTGGGTTTTTGATATAAAACATTTCTTTTCGTCACACGTAAATCTGATTATCAGCTATTCCAGCAGGAAAAAAAGGGAGCAATTAGATTTGGAAAAGTGTAGCCAGCAGTGAATGTGCACACAGAGTGATTCTGGAGTGTAAACAAAGCTGGTTTAAACCATTCCGCTTGATTCTTTTTCATTAGTTTGCAGAGATTATATTCAACTATTTGCTTTTTAATCATATTTGAAAACATTAATTTCCTATCAACAGTCCTGATTTCAAGTGCAAACACTGCTTAATTAGAACTCGTGGGGAAACGATTTTAGGTCCTGTGGAAAATGAGCCTGCTTTCATTTCACACAGAAAACCACTCGCAGCCCAAAGGTTATTCCATTTATTCCTGGGGAAAATCCAAATGCCAAAGATGAAAACCAAAAATGCAGGCACTGTTCGATGTGCACCAAGGTTCCCTCCAGTTCCCCAGGACAAGGTAACTGGAGAGGTAGAAAGGATTTTCCATCCATGTATGTTCCATTGAGACTGCATGGAATCACACCTTTCAAAAATTCCAGAGCCCAGAAAAAGCAAATCCCCTGAGGAAGTAAAATTTACTGATAGCAAACCAATTTTAAAGGGGGAAAAAACTGCAGCCACAATAACAGGATAACCAGAACCTGAGGATCTGGAAGCTATTTTAAAAGGTCAGGTGAGGATACAGAATCTCTCTCTGTTCATTCCAGTGCTTTCTTCTGGTTATGGAAGCACAGAATATCCTGCGCTGGAAGGGACCCCAAGGACCATCCAATCCCACTCCTGCCCAGACACCTCAACAATCCCACCCTGGGCATCTCTGGCAGTGCTGTCCAAAGGCTCCTGGAGCTCTGGCAGCCTCGGGGCCATGCCCATTCCCTGGGAGCCTGGGCAGTGCCAGCACCCTCTGGGGGAAGAACCTTTTTCCTAATTTCCAAATTAAATCTTCCATGGAAGGGAAAGAAGCTACTAAGATGTAAATTACTGAGCTTTGCCTCAGCAGAACCAAACAGGAAACAAAGAAACAAAGGCTCTGAAAAGCTGAACTTAACAGGAGTTTAACAGGTAACCTCAGTGCAGAAGGTGGACACAGGGAGGAGGTGATTAAATCAACCCACATCTACTTAAGGAAGTTAGATGAAAAGTTATTTGGAATGAAGGAAAACAATACAAGAAGTAATGAGAGCTCTGAGGGAGACATATCCATAAAGCTCCCTCACCAAACAGCCCCTCTGGCCATTGGAGACCCCATCACTGCTCCTTAAGCACCTCAATTACTGACTGCTGGGCTGGATTTCCTGGAAACTCCCAGTGCTGCCCAGCTGGGAAAGCCTGGGCACAAACACAGCCACAGGATNCCCAGCTCCCTCAGCCTGTCCTTGTGAGGGAAGAATGGCAACAGAGCCTCTTTTATCCCCCAGGATGTGTTGCAGTCTCATTTCTCCAATTAAACAAACACTTCTCCTACAGATTACCAAAATACCCACGTGGAGCATCCAGCTATTGAGTGATGCTCCAAGAACTGTCATTTGTGCCAGTCTGGCACAAATGTTTTCACTCAGCACAACCAATATCTTCCCTTGGCTTTCCTCCTCCAAGTTCAACAGGATCACAATGGAGTGGAACAAAAGGGGTTGTGTCATTCAAACCCTCTGGAACTTAGAGAAACAGAGGCTGTTTGACTTGGGTTTGTGTGGGACACAACACCCCAGCCTGATACACAGACAGAAGAGTGATCCTTGCCCCAAAATTCCTGATTTTCCTTAGGTACTCCCAGCTGTCCTCAGCACTGGCCATTACCTTGTGTCTTGTCCTGTCAATCCTGGACTCTGAAGTTATTTGAAGAGCACAAATGAAGGTGCACAAGCACTGCTGACCTTTCTTCTGAGCGCTCAGAAATGCTGTATCTGTAAGGGTACCAAACAGCCAGGAAATTTTTCATCTTTTATTCATCTGACTAGCTCTTACTGCAAAAGAGTTGGGAAATTGAAAATTAGAAAGTTTGGACAGACCTGGGAAAGCAATTCAAATGCAAATACCAGCAGCTTGGTGCAAAGACAATGAAACTCAACACATGGACACCGAATTACAACAAAAAATTCATTAGAAGAAGTGTCAGACCAGACAAAAACCTGAGTAACCTGGTTCAAATCACGACAGAAATTTCAGAAGGCCCGCTTTACAAAATTATCAGGGCCTAAATATTTAAAGGAAAGCTTCACCAGGCACCTGGTGTGAAGGTGAAGTCTGAGGCTGGGGCTGTGCCCTGGCTCTCCTGGGGTTTATCCCAGTTACAAAACTCTCTCTGTGGCCCACGCGGGGAATTTCCATGTGCCTCTCACTTGTTACACTTCAGGCAGTTAGCAAGGCTCCCATTTCACTCCAGGTAAGTGTGAATGGGTGAGACCTCATCAGCACAAAACCTCTGGAGACAGTGGATCCAACACAAAACAGTGCAGCTCTCCAGCTGCTCAGCTCCCCACTCCAGGGTTATCAGTCTTTCCCGAGTGTCCTATGGGATGAAGATGCTATTTTGGCCTCCATCTCTCCACACTGCCTCATCCATCTTCCCAGAGCTCGATGAGATCATCGGCTTGAGTGCTGCAGGGAGTGAGGAACACACCCATTTCCAGCCATGACTGCTGGCCCTGCATGCTAAGGGGGTATCAGCTGGCGTGCCAAAGAGCTGCTGGGAACAGCAAGAAGGAAGGAGAAATTGCTCCTTGGATGCCTTGGCCACAAAGTTTGGAAACTCTGAGTTCACAAGTACAGTGTGAAGTGATTTAACCCAGGAGGTGTTATTCACAGCAGTGCCAGGATGATCCAAAACCCACGCTTGGCCCTGAGTGCAGCAAAGCCACCTGGCACAAGTGTCCCAACGCCTGGTTCCATCAGCACTTGGGGTAGCTCAGAGAAATGGGAGGCAGGTAAAAATAGAAGCTGGCAGAATCAGCAAGATCAGAGAGCTCCGTGCTCTGCTCCTGTACTAAGGTACGGATTTCATTCCTGGCAAAGCCAAGGTTTTCCAGCTGCCCGGCACTGCTGATGAACTTGGCACATCCACTCTGGTGACCTCTGACTGTGCTCAGGCTGTTTGACCCAAAAGCACTCTCGACACCCCTCCTTCCAAATTGCAGTCACTTTTTACCAACCTGGTACAGAATAATACAATTAGGAGAAAATCCCAGAATGGTTTGGGTTGGAAGAGACTTTAAAGCCCATCCCGTCCCCACCCCTGTCATGGGCAGGGACACCTTCCACTACCCCAGGTTGCTCCAAGCCCCGTCCAGCCTGGCCTTGGGCACTTCCAGGGATCCAGAGGCAGTGAGTTCTCCATGTCTGGGATGTGCAACTGTGCTGCCCCAGCCCTTCCCCAGAGCTCAGAGACACCCAGCACAGCCTGGAGATGCCATCAAGCTCTCCAGACAGGACAAACATCCAAAGTGCTGCAGGAAAATCCAGCTCCTCCCTTTTTGAGGGATGCTTGGAAGGTGTTTGGCAGGAATGATGACCTTATTGCCTCACGTCCAGACCAGTAGCCAAGTATTTCTCCAAATGATACTTCCAAAGTCATGGGTATTTAAGAGCAATAAAGAAGAAAGGGGAGAAGGATTTCGCTGTGCAAACATGATCTCAGCTTCCTCTGCCCTCCATAAGGACCTCCAGCCAAAGTGATCTCCACAAGGATGAGATGTTTGCCATCTCTCCCCCCCAGAGCTGCAGGCAGCTCAGCAGCCTCTCTGCTGGCAGCAAAATCCACTCGGTTTCAGTTAATACACAAGAGATTTGTTTTCTGACATGCCCATGTTTTCTGAGAAGCTGAAAATGAGCATCTTCCAGAAAAACAAACCCATAATAAACAGCCCAATAATGCCTCACTGCTTTATCTCCATCACACACAAGCAAAGCACAGATTTTCTGCTAGATCATATTCAATACACAAATCCATTTAAAAACAACAGCTCATAAACGCTCTTGCCACAAGTTTTGGGGGGCTGGTTTTGTTCGGGGCGTTTTTGTTGAAAGGACACAAACCCAGCAATCCTGAACGTCTGAAAGGCTGCAATTGCTGCCAAATCAGAACTGAATCAGCTATTAAACACCTCTACAAATGACCCTGATGTTGGGAAAACAAACCGTGCCCATGTTAGCCAGAAACATTGGAGGCTCTGGGATGAATCACGGCAGTGACGTGGCTGCCGTGCTTGAAAGGACACAGTCATGACTTGGGGACGTCACCAGACAGCCCAGAACAATCACCCACCAAGACATATTTTTTCATAGCTGCTCTCCAGAGCTTTTCAGGTGCAAGGCTGGTGTGTGCTGTGATTTATTTTGAGCTGGGAAAGCAGCAGTCTCACCTTATTGGATACTTTATGAACCCATTAAGTAGCAAATTCCTCTTAAATCTTGCTTTTTCTTTGAAGTACCTTCCAAAAAGTAAACAAAGGCACTTAAAAGGTCACAGGCAGGTTTTCTTTCCTACACATGAAAGATGGAGGCATTTTTAAGCCTGCCAATATTTTCAAAGCCAGTCTCCTGTATTGCCTCCAAATAGCTGGGAGAAAATGTCTTTCTGCACCTGTATTTTCTCCCTCTAAATGAAAGGGTTGTTTCCTGACCCACTGGAAATTATGAAGCAGATCAAGAACGATAGAAAATGTTTTCAGGCTGAGGCAAAAGGGACTCTTCTGAGCAAATGTAATTCATCTGAGGAGGGGATGGCAGACTGGATCCGAAATTAAATGAGGTGCTGAGCGATCTCGCCAAGCTTGGAACAGCAATCACGTGAAATATTGGTGTATCCGAAAAGGGCAGGCAGGTGTTGGCATCTGCTTGTGTGCTGTGGAAAACCAGAACCTGCATCTCCTCAGGAGTTCCTCCCCAGGTGAGACCCAGCAGGTGCAAAGTCATGAGGGAATGGATTGGGAAGGAAGGATGAAGGAGAAAAGCATGACACCGTCAGAGGGGTGTTCCAGCACCCAAATGTCCCACAAACACCAGCCCAGGCTCCATCACACAGAAAAGGAAGCCAAGATAACGGGGTACAACTCCACAGCAGAAAACGGGATTTCTTTCCAAGCAAATAAGACTTGGAAGTACAATAAAACCTTTAGCCACTGATCCCTTCCACGGGGTTGGGTCTGTAAAGCACACCAAAACAAATGGGATGGGATTTCCCTGGATTACTGATGATTCTGGAATTGCCCAATATGGATTCACTTAGGAATATTCAACAAAGGGAGCACTGACTAATTGTTGGTGTGTAGCCTGCTGGGAACATCTGCTTTGAATGCTGATCACCTGAGCACATTAATTCATAATTAATGTCTGCATGGAACCTGGGGGCTTCTAAAAATAAACATCTCTTCCCAAACAGGACAATTGGGGTTTGTTTTGTTCCTCTGGAGGTGAAACCCGGCTCTTTAGGAATCTGCTGTGCTTTTCCAGGCTGAGTGCTGGGGAGACCCACAAAAAAAATATAATCCCTCAGATTTTGTCACTCTGACGAATCCTGTCAGACTGCCTTGGAGTCTCGGCCTCAACCTGCTTGCCAGGGTACTGTTGGCTTGTTCTCAGCACTGAGTGCTCCTCTTTCACCCTCCTCAGGGTTTACTCCATGGTTAGGGCAGGTTTACTGCTCATCCCAAGGCTGGGCATCCACACGGAGCACAGACTCCATTCCCATGTTTCCTCTAACAGGGAATTTTCTCCTCCTCCAAGCCCTGCCCCAGGCAGGTAAAATGACTTTACTGGCACAACCACTCTGCCATTCCATTCCAGCAGTCAATAAAACCCTTTCTGTCTGTCTGTGCTGCTTTTCCTCAACGGCTTTATCTGTTTGCTGATTGTTTTTCCCCATTCACTGAGACACAAATCCCACACGCTGTTACTCCATTCCCCAGGTTCCCACAGTGCAGGAATCGATATCTTTTGAAAGACAAACCTAAACTGTCTTTTCCTGAGGCCAGCATTCCCTTCCCCTCCCCTCCCTGGGAGCCTTGGTGGTGTTGGCTGTGAAACAAAACCATTTTTGAGGTTATTAACCTGCACAGGGGAGCTGAGGGAAGAATTCAGCGCATCCTCTAAAATGGATTCCTCTGGATTGCACAGCAGCCAAGGAGTTGTTCCCTGGCACGAATAATAGGCCAAACACACCAGTGGCTGATTTCAACCCACGTTTTAGGTTATGGAATTGCTTCTTGCTGAGGTTATTCGTGAAATTAGGAGAGTTTCAGACTGCCTGGGAATGCAAATTCTTAGGGCAGCTTAGCAACAACAGCTCAGGGGGTGACTTGTAACAATGACAGAAGGAAGAAAATAGGAAGGATTGGAAAAAAAATCTCCTGCAAGACCTTTGTTAAAGCTTGTCAGCAGCAGAATCTGGCTGCTCTTCCCCTGTAAGAATTAGGTCTAACTTTGGTAAACACCATAAAAAAACCCCTCATTTTGTCAGCTGAAAGCATTTCATTTCCACACACAGTACCTGGGTTACTGTATGGGGGAAGTCCTTAACAAAGCAACATCACATCAAGATTCCCTGTGATTCCCTGATCACAGCAAGAAATTTGGGATGTGTCTCGAGATCGAGACAAACCACACAGGAAGGACTACGTGGCAGACAGCTCACTGTGATCAGGAGGGCATTCAGGAAGGCTGCAGGGGAAAAATACACATCTTTTAAAAGACACCGAGCGATCACTTAGCCAAGGAGCAGAAAGTGCCCAGTGATGGTCAGGTTGGAGGTGCTTCCATCCAAACTTGCTGCAAGACAGCAGCCTGACACATTTGGATTTTCAAATTCACTTAGCCTTGATAATGGCTCCATCATCAATATTTCGAACTAGCAGAGTCCCTTCCAGCTGAACTTCCCACAGCAAAGACAAGATGCAAGCACTTCTTATGCTTCAAGAAGTGGCCCTTAGCTCTGGAAAGGACAAAGTTTGAATCCCAAGTCCTAAATCATGCACTGAAGGGTAAAAGTTCTGTAAAAAAAAAAGAACACAGTGAACCATTTCTGTCCAAGAGTGTAACAGAAGCACAATGTTTATAGTCCCATTTACCAGGAAGATCCCTTGTGTCCCACTTGTTTCCTTTTGGCTTTTTATGATCCCATTAGTCAGCCACAGGGGTGTGGGGCCTGAGGGGTGGAAGTGTTCTTGATACTCTGTCAGCAACTCTCCAGGCCCCCTATGACTGGGACTTTTAGCCCTATCCAACGTGAGCTGGAGGAAAAATCACTCAGCTTCCCTGCTGGATGACTTGAGGCTTTCCCAGCCAGATGTTCTACCTGAACTTCCCACCGCAGAACAAGCAAGGAAAAAGCTGAGACACTTTGCTTTAATCACCTTCATTAACAAACCAATCCTTAAAGTTTAATTTCTTCACCAGATGATAAATTTAGGCATTATTTTCTCCCAGCAAAGACCAGTTTTCAGGCTGTTTTTGGAAAGCCCTGAGGAGGAGCTGTGGTGTCCATTCCTCCAGGCAGCACCAAGGCATCCCAGCAAACCTTTGTGCCCAGCTCACCATCGGGAACAGGGAAGGTGCAATTCCCTGTTAAAGCACTCTGGGAATTGGATTGAACCACTGGAGCTGGGATGTGAGGCAGCAGTGCCCGATTTTGGAAAAACTCAGTCATTTAACAAACCCAGTTCTCTTTTCTCTGCCCGACTTTGATGTCCTGAAGAACTTGAGCCACACAAGGAGAAGCGGGGCGTTCTCCCAGCTCCCAGTCCTGCCCGTGTAAGAAGATGATGTTAGAATTCCAAGCAGGCTGGAGACAGCAGCAGCAATATTCCAGCACATTAGCAATCATCTGCCATGGGGAAAGCTAATTTTTGCCTCATTAGAGCCTGATATGAATCTGTGATGTTGAACAGTTCCGTTCGCAGCTGCTCCCAACCTGCTCTGGCCAGGTTTTTGTGGTGATCATTAGGCTGAACCAGAGCAGGGATGTTGGGAAAGCATTTCTTTCAAAAGAAACATGGTAGCTGTTAATGCACACCAAGATTCAGTGAAGCCTTCTGGTTCTTTAAAGGGTGCCTTTTCCACGCTTCAAATCTTTCCAGGGATCAGGAAGGACATCCAGGGATGAGCGTGCACAAGGTCTCACAGGCCACCAGGGATATATTCCAAATATCCTGCACACAGCAAAGCTGACAGAACAAATGCCATGGAAGGAAATAGCTAAGTCAAATTAATAAAATTACACGTTCCCTTAGGAAGGGAATCATACTTGAAATGTAAAACTGTCTACATTTCCTAAGGAATTGTTTACGTCAAAAAAAAAAAAAAAAAAAAGCTTTTCTTTTTTTTGCTCTTAGTACTTGTTGCTTGTTTTGAACCCATGGTGACTCCTGGTCCTTGACTGCTGGTGACTCCTAATTTTCCCAGATGATGGAAATCCCCTCACCCCTGGCACATTTCCATTCCCTATTCCCCTTCTCCACAGCAACCTGCTCTGGTGGAAGCTGTCCCTGCCCACGGCAGGAGGTGGAACTGGATGAGCTTTAAGGCCTTGTCCAGACTGGCCTTGTACACTTCCAGGGATTGGGAATCCAGAACTTCTCTGTGCCAGGACCTCCCCATTCTGGGGAATAACATCCTGAATAAACACAGGACAATCCAAATCAGTCTGACAGGACTCTGAGAAACCTTAACACTGATGCTCGTCACTCCCACAGCACTGCCACTGCATTAACTTGTTCATTATGAGCTTTTAAAAACGAGGAGTCTTTCTACTCCTTATGGAGCTCAGAAAATCACTAATTTTTAATATTGGAGTAATAAAATATACTCCAATGCATAGAATTTTATAGTTTATATTTTATATTTTTCTGGAGAATCAGAGAATACTCCCTGATTTCTATTCTGGCAACAGAGCCATTCCTGATGCAGATATCCCACAGTCTGACAGCTGATCTGCATAATGTGGTGAATGTACTTAAAACTCATCTCCAGACAGGGAAATAAATCCCCAGCACCTCTTTTTGCTGTGTGCTGCAGCACAATGCACAGTTCTGGAAACACCTCCTGAGTGCCAATTCTGACCTCTAGGGTACAGAAAATTAAAACTGTCTTAGAAAACAGGTCATTTTCATCGCTTACTCAGGGGGAACAAAAAGCCCAGAAGAGTTTTTAACCGTTAACCTGTTCAGACATCGGTAACCCTAAGGAATGGAATTTATCCATTCCATGGGGCCAGCACAGGAGGGACCTGGAGCTGCTGGGGAGAGCCCAGGGCAGGCACCAGGATGAGCAGAGGGATGGAGCAGCTCTGCTGGGAGAGCTGGGATTGTTCAGCCTGCAGAGGAGAAGCTCTGGGGTGACCTCAGTGTGGCCTTCCAGGGCCTGGAGGAGCTGCTGGAGAGAGCTCCTTGAAAGAAACGTGGAGAGAGACTATGGACAAGGGATGGAGGGACAGGACACAGGGAATGGCTTCCACTGCCAGAGGGCAGGGATAGATGGGATATTGGGCAGGAATTGTTCCCTGTCAGGGTGGGCAGGCCCTGGCACAGGGTACCCAGAGCAGCTGTGGCTGCCCCTGGATCCCTGGAAGTGTCCAAGGCCAGGCTGGACAGGGCTTGGAGCCACCTGGGGTAGTGGAAGTGTCCCTTTGAGGTCCCTTCCCATACTCCTTCCTGCCTTGGCCCGATCAGCACCGAAGAGTCCTCGGTGGAAGTCCCCACATCCACATCCAGATCCTGTTCCACACTCCATTGCCTCCCATCAGCTTTCATTTACTGTGAGATTTTATGTCCTGCTTTGGCCCCAGCTCTCATCCTCTTTTCCAGCTGCCTTGTTTGAGGCCACAGCACGAAGGAAAGGTTTCACTTACTGCTCATCTTCCTCTGGTAAATAACAACATTAAACAGAGCATGGAGACAGCAGCTCGGTGACAGATGGGGCTGTGCTGGTTTGTGTCACCCAAGGACCTGGCTCAGAATGCTAACACATGGAAATCACCTAGCTACAGAGCTGGGAAGCAAATCTGGGGACCAGGAAGAGGGATAAAGAGTTCCAGCCCTGCTTTTTTTTTTGTCAGCTAAATCAGAGGCTTCCCTGGAAACATTCAAGGGCAGGTTGGAGCAACCTGGGATAGTGGAAGGTGTCCCTGCCCATGGCAGGGAATGAGATGTTCTTTAAAGTCCCTCCCAGCCTTTCTGGGATCTAGGATTTATTTTGCCAAAGAAAGACAGAAAACTGAGATTACCATTAAAATTTAAAAGGCAGAGCAGCACAAGAAGCTGTTGGGACTTCTCAGCACTCCCCAGCCCCTTGATCTTCCCAACCACCCCCCAAAGCTCCTGAGGAAACCCAGATGCTTTTTGTTCCAGTCGACAGAGCACAAGAGCAGGAAATAAATGATCCTCCCAGCAGCAGTGATGAGCAAAGTAAGTTCTGCAGTGTTAAATATGTTCTGCAGTGTTAAATATGTTCAGCCAAGTGGGGTCTGTAAAAAAGGCCTGGTTTTTCCAAGAAGGAAAACAATGTCCTGGAGAGAGCTGACAAATGATAATAAGCAGAGGCTGCTGGTGGAAAGCAGAAAATAAACTTCCTTTCCTTTCATTCATCATGCAGCAGGTCCACTTGTTCCCTCCAGATGAACATTCCCAAGGACATCTCCTTCTCTTATCTTGTACCAACCAGGAACAAAAACATTCCTTGCTTAAAAAAAAATGATCTTCCATGGGTTTATTGAGTCCAAATTTGAACACAGGAGCACAGTGTTAAATGGAGATCTCTGGAGCTGGTTCTCATTTCAGGGCACGTTGACCAGTTGGCTCTAAAAAAATTCTGTCCTGGGGTCTGACACTTGGGGATTTTCCTCAGCCACTGTGGAATTTTTACCCCATGGGTTACTACAAACCTCCGGGGATCACTGGAGAACTTAACATTTCAGCAGTGATGTCAGTTTTCCATCTTACTTCTGCCAAATAAATCCTAAACTTTGGGTTGGGAGGAGCTTTAAAGCTCATCTCGTTCCAGCCCCTGCCATGGGTTACAGGTTTAAGGGCACAATGGCTCCATAATCCTTAGGAATATTTTTTGCAGGGACGCCTGCAGTAAATTCCCAAGTTATTCACTGTTTTCAGTGGGCACAATCCTGTGCCAGATGCTCTGGGATGACCCTGCTGGAGCAGGGATGTGGCACCAGATGTCCCTTCCACCCTGACTTGTCCCATGATCCTAAAGGCAGCAGGGCTTTGCCATAGCCCGTTCCTTACTCCGCACTGCACATCTTTAATCCACACTACAACTGGATTGCCCTTTTCTGAGGAGAGTGACTGTCACAAGGGAACGGGGCAAAAACGGGGCAAAACAGTGTTTTGGGCTAAAAACTCTGGGGGGGGAAAAAAACCATTTCTGTCAGCTTTCACATTGTTACAAACAAAGCTTTCAAAAGCTCCTGGACCTCTCCATCTCCCCTAAAAAGGAATGAGAGGAAAGCGCTGCGAGCAGAAGAACAACAAGCAACAAAAATACAATTAACTTCAGGAAGCCTGTGGAGTTACACATCACTACCAGTAAAAAGAAAACAAAAAAAAAGCCCCACAATCGAGGCAAAAAATGACTTCAAGTTACCTCCTACTCCAAGATAAGAGTTTACAGAGTTTCAGCAGTGATAAAGAGTCCCTTGTGGAGCTCCACTGGAAGGATGGGGCTGCCCAGGATTATTGCTTTTCCAGATCGGCAGCATCTCCAGTCCCAGCTGATGCTGCTATTTAGAATATAAGAAAGCTCACCCACTGTTATTTCATGTTCTGGTAGCTCCATAAAATAGCTTTTGCAGTCAGAACTGAGAGGTTATGAAAATATTTAGCACAAGGATGGCAAACATCCTATTTTTATTAGTTTTTCCATCTTAAATCCAACGTGTTCTGATTGCATTTAATTATCATCTGTGCCTGGATGTGCAAGGAGCAGCAGCTGCTGGGATACACTGTAATTTCCATTATTTTAGATAAATACAATGCAAACATTGATCTGACATTTTGATTTGTTTCCTAAGAGCAGAATTCTCATTTTTCCCCCAAACCCATCTGCCGGGGCTGCAAAGAAGTTGCAGATCAGGACCTCGCACATCAAAGCACAGGAAGAATCAGAAAACTTTGCCAAATAATGCAATGCAAACATCTCCCCCCACCCCTCCTGGTTTTATCCTTTTGTTTGGATTTATTCTCAGACCTGTCTGTCAAACTTCTGGACTACTCAAAGCCTTGGCCACAAAAATCCATGGGAGGTTTTTCCCAC
>WAAG01006670.1:64873-114885 GCA_013390105.1 Tichodroma muraria
TTTTCCCAAAAAAAAAAAAAAAAAAAAAAGAGAAGAAACCTCAGTGGAGAAGAAAATGCAGGAAATGTTCTCATGAGCTTCCCCTGGGGTGAAGAGATGTTCAACCAAGGTGAAGTGTTTAAGGCACATGGAAGAGTTCCCTGGGACCAAGAGGAATGTTTTCCCCATTTCACCCATTCCTGCCTGGAAAAGCAACGATGAAGTCGCTACTCTGCAACTCTTTGGGATGAGCTCCTACAGGAAACTCTGCGGGACTCCAGATGAACTGGGAGCTGATCCTGATGGGATCCCTCCAGCTCAGGCTGTTCTGTATTTGTACAGTTCTGACCCAGCATCTCTCTCCTTTCCCTTCCCAAAACTGCTGATTTTGAGCTCTCTCCCCACAACCAAGAGCAGGAACAAAGGGCACGGAGCTCCCATGGTCTGATTATTTTTGTAGATGAGTTTTCCAAGCAAACAAGGAAACCAAAGCCAGTGGAGCCCACCCAAAGGGAGCCTTCCCTTTACTGGTCCTTTAACGATTAGTTTGGATTCTAACACTGGAATTTTTCTATCTGCACACACAGCCTGAGTAACAGGGCCCTGGAGTTGAAGGGGCACAGCCAAAGGTCAGAATCCAGGCTCCTCCATGTTCACTGCTGGGCTGAAAAGTCCTTTTATTTCACATTTTGCTTGTGGGAGCTGCAACAAAAGGGAGTCATGGAACAGTGGGGGGGACAAGAAGGACATTTGTGCCTCCCCTTCCAGCTGCTATTGTTAATAAAATGAATGAGGCTTTATCTCCCCAATTTCTTTGACAAATAAAACCCCCTTCACCACAAAGCAGCCTTCGCATAACTGCTGAGCAGCACAAAACTA
Source organism: Tichodroma muraria (assembly GCA_013390105.1). Taxonomy (NCBI): domain Eukaryota; kingdom Metazoa; phylum Chordata; class Aves; order Passeriformes; family Sittidae; genus Tichodroma; species Tichodroma muraria. The sequence goes on from WAAG01006670.1 coordinate 65,732, forward strand.
AATGGCACATCAGCTATGATCTTATGTGGGGGAGAAATCCACTGTAATTACATTTGTCATCCAGTAGGAACTGTTTTGGAAGAGGTTACACCTATCCACTGTTTTCCCTGGAGAGGGGAAGATGGATATCTGGCTGCCTGGGGATGAACCAGGTTGTAGGAAAGCATTTTGAGAATAATTTATCTGTTTGATAAACTCCGAGTACTCCTCCCCAGCAATGAATTCTTTCAGCTTTTGCCAAGGCTGCCCCAGTTTTGTGTCAGTAGACAAAGACTAGACATTGCAGAAAGACTCAGAGAAGCTCAGGTAATGATTAGAGGAATGGAAATCACTGTGAATAGGAGTACATCCCAAAGAAAGTCGGGCATTCACTGGGAAAATGAAAGGAATTCTCAGGTCAGCTCGACACTCAAGCTTCTACAGCCCTGCAGAAGAACCTGCCAGCAGGCCCCTCTCATCCAATTCCAGTGGGAATTTGTGCTGGCAGCAGGGCTTGGCTGAGGACAGAGACACCAGACTTAGCTGTTCGGGGGATTTATATCTGTATAAATCATCAAATACACTCCAGTCCCTCCTCTCCTCCGCCAACACCTTCACAAATTTGGGAAGTCTGAAGTCATCAGTCCCAGCTTGGATTCCATTTTCTTCTCCTCCCTACCAAATATTGGCTTAGTTAACCAAAGGTTAGGTTTTCCTTGCTGAAAAGGGATGACTTACCATTATTTCTTGTTGCATTTTAAGTGCTGAGGTTTAGTTCTGCAGCTTTAAAAATAACTGCTGTATCCAGAATATCAAAGCACATCTGTCATGAGCCCAATCATCCTTTCATATCCCATTTCATCTCATGAACATTTCATGAAGTAAGTACAAGAAATGTTTAATTCTCCATCACTAATATGGGTAAATAATACTCTTGGAGGAGTTAATTATTAAGACACCATAAAATTAAAATAACGAGCTGGTAACAGTGGAAGATTTGCATTCCATTGCCCTGGGTATGACAGGACAACCCAATTTCTCCAAGAGGCAGGAAACCCATGAAGCCTGCAGGATTCCAGAGAGGAGCAGAGGAAAAATCCCTGATCTGACCCCTGCCCAACCCTGCAATACCAGGATGAAGGAAACAAAACCAAATGGTACAAAAGGAGAAGAAAGCATGAAACAGGAGAAACTGCTGCGACAGGCCATTTTCCCAAACGCCATGGGAAGCCCTGGGAAAGGCAGGCTCCTTGGAAGACCGTGATTTGGTGGCAGGTTGTGCAGAAATTCCCACACTGCCCTAATTTCTAATTGATTCCTTGCCACGCCGAGCTCCTCCGGACACTGAGTGAACGCTCCGGAGCCAACACCTGTGCAGTGAGATGCTGTCTTGGACATCTGCTTGGGACAGCAGATCCAGACCCCTCCAGAGGAGGTTCAGAGGCTCAGGTAGGGCCCAAAACACCTGCTCTGAGAGGCAGAACAAGTCCTGGAAGCAGAATTGCCTCGATGGTGCAGGAAAAGCCTTGAGTGCAATGGATGCTGTTGTTATCAACACAGTGCCCCTGGGGGATGCACAGAGGTGGGAATTAGCAACGTGATCAGGAATATACTTGGAAAAAGCATTCACAACTGCCTGGTCCTACACCAGAAAGGAAGGAATATCCTGGAGGAAGCCTAGCAAGGACAGTATTTGGGGACACAGGACAAACCACACTGTGCAGCCAGGGAAATCCCACCTGCAGGGGCTCAGCTCCATCTCTCCCGGTGTGACCCCAGAGCATGACAGTGACCCAGAACACCCCAGAAGACACAGAGTTCAGCCAAACCTGTGCCAGGACCTGCCCACCCTGCCAGGGAACAATTCCTCCCCAATATCCCATCTATCCCTGCCCTCTGGCAGTGGAAGCCATTCCCTGTGTCCCGGCACTCCAGACCCTTGTCCCCAGTCCCTCTCCAGCTCTCCTGGAGCCCCTTTAGGCCCTGGAGGAGGCTCTGAGGTCTCCCTGGAGCCTTCCCTTCTCCAGGTGAGCACCCCCAGCTCTCCCAGCCTTTCCTCCCAGCAGAGCTGCTCCATCCCTCGGATCATTTATGCTCCTTAAATCCAAAACAGGTCTCCGTTCTCCACAACTTTTTCATTTTTAAAGTATCAGTCCCACCAAGCCCTTTCCCTTGGAGGAGGAGGATCTGGCTCATGAGACCCTACAAGGGAATTAGTCCTGTTAAATCAGATCCATAAAAAGAGAGGAAAGAAGGGTCAGAGGGAGGTGACACAAAGACTGAACACGGCATTGGGGATGAGTGCACGGAGCATCTGAGAGCCTGCAGTGACCCTGGAGGGAAAGCAGGGGACTGCCCAGGTGGGAAAAACCAACAGGAGGGAAAAGGGAGACGTGGGAAGTGAGAAGTGTCAGTGCCAACATACTGAGGGTGAATCCTTGGGGCAGAGGCTGTGCAGGCAGAAGGCAGTGAGGTGATTCCTGGGGGAACACACGATGCCTTCAGTTTTAGCTTTTATATTTTTCAGGTTCTGTGCTGTTTTAGTGGGTGGTTCTGGGTTTCATATCAAGTGCTACTGAGCTCTGCTCACAGAGCAGACAGACAAAACAATTCCTTCTCCAGCTTGGGACCAAGGACAACTCTCAGGCCCAAGAGCAAAAACAACGGTGAAGTGAGAAGGAAAAACAAGGAGGATGGAGCCCCATAACCTGAAGCTGTAATTGGACAATTAACTCCAATATGCCGATGGACCAGAACTGATAAAAGTGTGGGACCTCGTGATCGCTCACCCATTTTGTGCCCATTTTGGGTTCATCTTGGGTGTGGCCCGGCCGGGCTCTTGTGCTGCCCAGGTGTGCCCATGGAGGCCTTTCAATAACTCCCTGCTTTATCCCTTTGCTCTGCCTGGTCCCTGTTCCAGGTCAGCCTCCAGGAGGCATCACACAGACAACATCCATGTGCCTGCTTTGCTTTGGATTCAACAGGAAAAACCCCTGGAGCCTCCCAGAAGAGCATTTCACCCCTCTGAGGCCCCATGGAAGGGCTGCCATGGCCTCCCATTTGTCTCTGTAGTTCAAACAGCCACACGGACTTCGTTTGTCTTCCCTTATCAACAGCCAGCTCGATGCCCCTGCAGATCCCACAGTTTCTAGGAATACACTGCTTCTCAAGACTCCCAGAAACCCACGTTCCCATGGGAAATCACAATTAGAGCCTTCCTTTGGAGGAGCTACCAAGAAGGAAGCAAGGGACAAAGTAACCTTTAAAAATAAAAGGCAAATCCCCACGACTGAAGAGAGAAATAAAAGGAAATTTAAGAGAAGAGGGGAAAACTACTAAAACAGGGGCTGGGGGAAGTGTGGGCTGGTTCTCAGCATGGCTCTTAAAAAGCTGCTGCTTCTCTTTCCATACCTGCAGAAGCAGGAGCACACAGGGGATTTTTCTTCCCTCAGGTTCTCCAGGTGTGTGCAGAGGTGCAGCCTCAGAACTCATTTGCAGCACCCACTACCAACACAGAACCATGAGCCACAAAAGAGTTAATCCAAGGAATTCCCCCTTCCCCCTGTGTCACCAAATTATTTCTTCTGTGCTTTGTGGGAAGGGCACCAACCCTCAAGGGAGGACTCTTCACACCTATTACTAAAGTTTCTAAAAAAACCGAGAATATCTGTTTATTCACGGGAGAGCCTCAAACCTAGACCTTGCCACCTGATTTCTCCACAGGAACTTCCTGCCCTAACCCAGCCTGACAGCCTGCAGCTGACTGGCTCAGCCAGAGGAAACATTTGGGGTCGGAGGTGGGACATTTATCACATTTATCCTCATCAGTGTGAGGCGGCACCCACGAACAGCTCCAGCCTGTCAACAGCACCCAGCTCTGAGGTGGAGCTCTCTGAAAACACCTCTCCAGGCTGCCACAAATTTTAGGAACGTTGTGAAGTCAGCAAATGCAAACCTGCAAAACTACCACTTGGAAAATGTTTAGGTTTTCTCCTTTAATGAAAAAAAAAAAAAAAAAAGGAGGTAGCGGACTCATTTATGATTAATTAACAAGAACTTTTTTTTGGCTCTGCAAACCCTCAATTTGAAGACAAATAATCTGTTGAACCCCTCTCAAAGCAGCAAACTTTCTGCCAGGAAAAGGGATGTATCCAATAAATAAGTTTATTTTTCCTCTCACAATTGTTTTCCCTGCAGAGCCGAGAGCTCCAGTGTGGAGTAGTTTAAGGCAGAGCATCACTCATCCCCCTCTTCATTCCCAGTCTCACAGCCTGGAGGAATATTCCTGCTGGAGGTGGGCACAGCAGGGATGTTTAATGCTGCCAGCAATTTCAGCCCCTGATGGATACTTGTCACATCACAAATACATTCATTCCCACCTTCAAAGCACAGCTGTAAGGGAAATTCTTCAGTGTTGCTCAAGGTTTAGGGCATCTCTTGACCCATTTCATTTAATAAGGAAAAGGTGAGGGGATTTCTTGCCACGTTTTGAACACAAGGGAATCAAGGGGTGTTCCTAGAGGGCTGAAAGAACAGCACAGGCAGGGTGAAGCCAGAGAAATAAAGTATTTTAAAGAATAGGATGTGGTGGGGCCAGCACCTGAAAGCCTGAACCAGGGGCCCTCATATCCCTAGAGGTGGGAATTTGGCCAGCAAGACACAGACTGTGGCTAAAGTCACCCCAGAATAGGAAGAAAAAAACAAACAAACAAACAAAAAAAAAAACTTATTAGACTTATTAAAAGCAAAGAAGCTCTAAATTCAGGATTCTGCTTGCTGAGAAATTTCAACTTCAGCTCTTGACTCAAAGCTCTGGTTTTTCTCACTACCAGCTCAAAGAAGAGCAAGAGCCCAAGCAAGGAAAAGGAATTAATGGAAGGACAGCATTTATTTAATTTTTGAAAAACCACCTCTCAGTGATACTTAAAGATGGGTCCCTCTAGTAGAGTTTTGCAAAGAACAGAGTTTTTATTTGGGTTTATTATGTTAGTAATTGAGAGGACACAGAATGATAAACCAAAATGAGCTCTCTTAACCATAGCGCAACCTATTTGATAATGCCCTCTCCCCATTTCCATGACTTCATCACTCATTGCATTATGTCTAAACATAGACTATAAACTCTCCGTAATTGGGTTTGCAAAGCATTATGCATATTTAGGGAGCTATCTAAATAATCTTAAATTAAGTTACAAAGCCAAGGGAAGAGCCAAGTCGTGCCCTCACACACACAGGGCTGCCAGGAGAACATGGAAAACCTCAAGTGCCCAAAATCCACAAAATTTGGTTTTGACGCACATTTCTTGCACACTCTTCACCACATGGACCATCTGATAAATGATGACCATAAATATGATAAAATCTATCAGCAGTAAAGGGTTATTTGAGGACCAAGCCGTGCTCAATACCCCAACCATGCTGGAAACAGTTCTGCCCCTAAATCCCCCCCAGAATCCTCTCCAGGGAGTGGGAAGAGGCTGAGCAGGAGATAAACACACCCTGATTCCAACTCATCCTGTTTTTAGGGATTTCTTCAAAGGACAGCACTGAACACAACATCCCAAAAGCAGCCAAGCAGCAAAAACCCCATGAGCAAACCTCTGGTGTGGGGGGAATTTGGGAAGCAAGCACGGAACTGCACAGTGCAAATCCTTCACATTTCCACTGAGAAGAAATAACTATTAAAGGATTATTTTAAAGCAGTTTTTTATCATCAACAGAACAGATTCTGCACCTCAAAGTAGTCTCTATATTCAGAAGACTGAAAACCTTACATCTTTCCACTCAGCCCTGGGGGTGGAAACATATAATTCACAGAAAAAACATTAAAATGTGCAAAATTCAAAACTATGAAAAACCAGAGGAATTAAACCTGTGCCTTGAGAAAGGACTTAACCTTAAAAGGACAGAAGCTCCAAGTTGTTTTAGGAAACCAGTGAAGAGTATTTGCAACTATACAGCATGAGGAATTTGGCAGGAAAGCTTGTTTAAAGGATGGATTACTGCCTTGGAACGATTTTTGTTTAAAAGAACAATTTAAGATATTAAAATCTAGATGGCCAAGTGAAAAACCTCCATTCCCCTTAAGTGTTATCTGGCCAAAATGTTTGAGTACACCAGACAGTTCTGGTGAGGAGCAAGAAGAATTTGATCAGCATTTATCCATTGTGGTACCAAATCACACCAGAAAGAAAAACAGGGATATTTCCCTCAGAGCTCAGGATCAGCCACTCTGAGGAGAGGGATGCTGGATGCACACCAGGTTCGATCCAGCTCAGTAACTCTGACAGGTGACATGCACTTCCTTAAAAATAAAAAGCACAAATATACACGAAATACGCTCAGTTTGACACTGAGAGAACCTGGAAAGAAGACCACACCAAACACAAGGAGCTGGGATTTTTGGAAAGGCAGAGCGTTGGCAGCATCTGTTAGGAGGTTTTTCACAAAGCTGCACGCGCCCTGCTCTGGTGTTCCCTGAGAAACCCCAGCACACCCTGTGACAAAGCAGACGTGCTCAAGCACAGGTGCTGCGCTTCCTCTGAGCCCAGGATGCTCCTACACCATTTTCCATCCTCCCAAGCGCAGCTCCTGCGGAGAGCCCCACACGCTGTACCAACATTTACACCTGGGAGAAGGCCACGGCCACGTTCTCCCTGCCCCACAGCCACTTCCCATCTCCACACCACCGTTCCTTCTGTTAAAATCCTCATTCACCCAGCAAACCATCGCCTCCAAGCGCAGGAACTCTGGTTAGGGGAGGTTTATTCCAGTGCAGGGTTAACAGGGTTTCGTTACCCAGGCAGGCACACAAATCCAGGCAGAATTTTCCAGGAAAAAGCAGTCCACAGAATTTTTAAGCAACCATATTTAGACAACCTCTTTCTCTGAAACCGTTTTTCCCACGGAAGTTTTTGTCTCCAAGTGTTGGAAAAAAGGAATAAATAAGATCTTTCCCAACCCTACCTTCCATGACGTAGACCAGGGAACCCACATCTCCCTCCTTGATGATGCAGCTGTCCTTGCCATACTCCACAGGGTACATACAATCCACAATCTCCTGGATCTGGGACAATTCCAGGTTCTTCATGAAGTCATTGTCAAGGATCGCTTCCTTTATTAGCTCCTTGGACCTGGGGCACAAATAAATTTAAAAAAAATAAATCAGTGTTTTCCCTAAAAATGTGCAAAGAATTTAAAAAAAAACAAACAAACAAACAAAAAAACAAAAAACAAACAAAAAAAAAACAGAGATGTGAACTTGCAATTATTTTCTCTAAATAAGCTTTAGATACGTCCAGCATTGAAATAAAAATAGATTTCGTGGAGTTGCAAAATCCTCTTTTAGCTGCAAGTTTCACATCTACAATAACACAGCTACTTGGAATATCTTCCACACACAAAACTGAAAGGAAGCATAAACAAGAAGGTAACGGATTTATTACTTGGTTTATTATATTTTCTATTAATTATACAAACTGGAGCACACCAAAGGGTGACACTGCATGGATTCTCTGGGTATTTATATTATAACCACTACAAGGAGGCATTTGGCACAACATTCCGAAAGCCGCTTGTGCAGGTGGACAACTGAGGATGTTAAATCCTGATCTAGACCAAAACTAAAGCCCCTAAAGCACCTCCAGGCTGGACAGCAGCTCCTCAGCCCTTCGTTCCTCACCCTGGGGATGGAACTGTTCACAGCCTCCAGAGCCTGAGCAGTCAGGAGGGTTTTAGCTGTTGCAAAGATGAATACGAAGCAAAGTTTCCAAACAAAAACACTTCAAGGGGTCGCGTCTTCTTGAAAAAGAGCCTGGCTGGGATTTGAGGAGACCCCAACCAGCCCAGCCTTGGGGATACCGTGGTCCTCGCACAGGGTTAGAAGCAGCTCAGGATTCCACCCACGGCAGAGCCAGCTCAGTGAGGTTTAAGGTTCTTTTTATTCCTTTGGCAGCGTGGAGGCTGTTTCTGCACACCTCGTTCCCCTGGACACCGGAGGCCACCAGGACCGGCCCTGCCGAAGGGCAGGAGGGGACACCACGACCGGGCTGCCCAAGCACAGGGAGGGCTCGGGGCACCACAAAACCATTCCGCCCCGAGAGTGGGAATCTGCCTTCCCACCAATCCCCGACTGCCGCCCCAGCCCCTCCTGTGTGCAAGTAAGGAGCCCCAGGAAAACCTGCCCCTGGGGGGTGTCTTCATTTCAGCAAAGCTGGGGATTTGTAAGGCTGTCCAGGTGCTGCATAACCCCATCTCCTCACCCCACCTCCCGTGCCAAGCCAGGCGACACTTTCCCTGCTGTGCCTTGATTCAGCTCTTGACTGCTCTTCTGGTCTCAGCCACCCCAAATCCTCATAACAACGAGCTCGTTATCAGTATTGCCCAACTGCCCCCCAAAAATAGCCTAATTAAAGCTCCTCTGTTCGCCATGTCAACCTGCATTCCGATCCCAGGCATTTATTTCATTCCAAGGCTCCAGATTTATTTCATTTCTCCCTGAGAAAGTCAGGCTTTCAAGTGGTAGTTGCTGCAAGAATAGCCAAAAAAAACTGTGGGGAATTCCTGGCCTAAGTCACCCTTCCCTCTGGATGTAGAGATCCTCAGCACAAAATGCTCTCCTCGTTGGAACTGAACACGGGAAAGGATTTGAGGAGGAGTTGGGAAATTTGGTCCAAACAACAGCAAAGGAACAGGAAAACTCTGTTGGAGTCAACGAGCTTAAAGGTCTTTTTCAACCTTTATGATTCTGGCTGGGGGAGAAGCAGCGAAACAGACCCAACGTAAACAAATTTAGGGAATTCAAGAGCTTAACAATATCGATATTATATTATTATTAATAATAATATAATATGATAGAAGATGTATAAGAGAATGTCTGAACCACCTGATTCAGTCTCTGTCCTCAACACAGGAAAATCAGAGCCAAGCTCAGGGGCCCCCCAAGTCATCCAAACCCTTTTAAACACCCCACAAAATACATCACCATGAAGGGAAACATGTTGGCTGGGACATCAATGAAACACAGCTTCATCTCTGCCACATCTGAGCATCCTAAAATGAAATATCCGCATGGAAAGGGCTGGATAATAACTCAGTCATGCTTGAATGTGAGCAAAATAGGCTTTATTAGTAGGGATAATTGGTTAAGATGAGACTTTGACTACAAAGCCTGTAAGAAAAGCACCTCCAGCTGCCCTTAAACAGTGCTGGCTGGAGGAGCAAAACCACCTCGCAATAACCACCAGCTGCTTATTTATGAGAGTATTTCCTAGAATCCCACACTGCTTTGGGTTGGGAAAAACCTTAAAAATCATCTCCTTCCACCCCTCCCACCACAGACTAAACCACCCTCCATAGTTTGGGAACTCCAAACCCTTCCGGCAGGAAATATTCTATCCATCTTTTAGAATCAAGTAAGAAAAAAAGCTGAGTTTGGCATACTTGAAAATGAGTCGGTACTAAAAATACGACGTCAGAGCTACAAGCAGAGCTCCTCTATTGTTCCCTGCGAGAGAATATTCGTCACTCAATAATTCAGAAAAATTACTCCTGCACTGTGGCTTGCCAGTCCCACACTCGCACATCCCAGGCCTTCAACAACTTCCACATTATTTTATTATTAATATTATTATTATTATGATTACTAGCTTTTCTTTCCTTGTAATTTACAGGTGCCATTTCACATAAATAGGCTTTTTTCTATTGTGTTTATTTTTATGTACAATCCCAGGTGGGTAAAAGCCCTTCCAGACCAACGAGTCCAACCTGTGCCCAATCCCCACCTTGTCACCAGCCCAGAAACACAGGAACCTCAGAGTACATGAATTAACTCCCAGTTCCCAATTATTCTGTAACAAATGCTGCTCCAAACCACACCATTCCTTAATCATCACCATTGTTTCAAAATGACAACTATCCCACACATGTGAATGCAGGAATCTACCCAGTAATGCAGAATAAAAAGTATTTAAAACGGTTAAAAGTCACACTCCTGCCACAGCGAGTAAGTGCTTTAAAAAAGATAAAGCTGTTCCATTACCTCTTATTTTCCAGCAGTATTTCTTCTGTACTTTCTGGTTCAGGTTTCTAATAGGAACAACACACAAACAAAATAACCTACAATATTTGTAAGGCAGCAGGACTGTTTCCAAATGAGCTTGTCTGACAGAGGAGGATTTCCATGAATATTTACTTAGCACTGGAGTGAATGTCTCTGCCTTCAGAGGGTCACTCAGAGTAGAAAGCAGTTATTGCCATCTTTCCAGAGCAAGCAGCCTGGCACCAAGCCATCCCTGTTTTCCTGAAAGATTAATGACCAAATGTGCTGGAGACTTGATGAAGAGTTTAAAAAGAGGGCACAATCCTCTGCGACACATCCTGTCCCAAATCAGTTTAGGTCCATCACGGTAATTAATAAGGCAACAGGAGGAAGAAGCTAATTGCATTCAAATTTGCAGAAGTCATGCAAAAAGAACCTTAACAACTTGCCTATAAATACACTTAATGCATAAAAACCTGGTTGTGCTGCCTCTCAGGAGCAAAGCACTCAGAGGGGTGTCCATCCACACACCTCCCAAGTGCTGTACTGGGGGGGCTCTGCTCCCCCAGCCCGACCAGAACCAGCCACCAGCATCCCCACCAAGCCGAAGAAAATTAGTTTTTTGTCCCAGCAAACAGGGGGCCCTGCACAGAAGCCATGCTGAGCTGTGGAAAGCCTTATGTTAAAGGTTTGCTGTGGGTATAAAATGCTGAATTTCAAACTCTGCTCTGAACATCCACTGGCACCAAGGCAGGAGATAAATAAAAATAGTGGTTTGTAGCAGATGGGAAATAAAAACCCCAAGATACATCCCCAGCAGTGTGGGGAGCTTCAGAGAGGGGGNTTGGGCAGGAATTGTTCCCTGGCAGGGTGGGCAGGCCCTGGCACAGGGTGCCCAGAGCAGCTGGGGCTGCCCCTGGATCCCTGGAAGTGCCCAAGGCCAGGCTGGACTTTGGGGCTTGGAGCAGCCTGGGACAGTGGAAGATGTCCCTGCAGGGGGTTGAAACAGGATAAGCTTTAAGGTCCCTTAATTTAAGGTCCCTTCCAGCCCAATTCTGGGACTCTTTGCAGCCCAAGTTAATCCACAGTGCTTTGCAATGCACACAGTGAAACACTCAACCCCAGAGCAGGCTGTTGTTATCCCAATAGGAATTCCTATTTTCCAAGGAAAACAACAAATCCCAGGCTCTTCCCTCACAGCAGCAAAAGCCACGTTCCCTACGCTGAGTTTGCACCTTCTGGCACGTACAGTAAATATTCGAACACAAAGTTATTCTTCAGCCCCAAAGGGATTGTTTCAATGTGGAAAAGCCACTTGCTGGCTTTAAGGAAGGGAAGAATTTAGGAGCAGATGGGACAACTTCTGACAGACCCCTCCAGGGATGCTTCCAGAAACCAAAGCCCTCCACCACACCCTGTACTGGTGCAGCCCCAGTTTGCAATGGAACCTGCAGGAACCTGAGGGCCAAGGGGAGCTACCCAGGAATCATTCCACAGGGAATCTGCTGCTGGCAAGAGCTGATTAAACAGAGGTGGATCAGGAAAAATAGAAGAAATTAAGAGTTCAGTTTAAAGATTAATGACACAATTCTGAATTTTAGTTCACCACAACAGTTTTGCAGCAAAACCATTTGAAACTACCAGTAAGGAAAATGAAAAGCAATGTATTGGTTGGACAGGCTGAAAGATGCCTGCAAAAAAGGGAAACAAAAAGCACACTTTGGAGTGACCAAAATAAGCAAGACCATTTCATCAGCTGTTTCCATCTCGAAATTTTGAGCAAAACTTTTCAATATGCCAATACTAGTGGGGGGAAGGAGTATTTTTTCTGGAGTTTCCTCCATCAGGAATTAACAAATACTGCTAATAACCTAAATCTTCATATTTAGGAGGGAAACATCCACGGGAACTTGACAAAGCAGACAGAGAATGTTCAAGTTTACAGCAATAAAAACACAGGGCCCTGGGAGATGAGAACTCCTTATTTACTCCCACAATAAACCCTGCTCAAAGCTACTACAAGCAGTGGCACTTTTTTGGGCTGGGTCATCCCTGCTGTAAAAATCCAAATTATTTGTAGAAACTCATGCCCAAAAGCACTATTTTTTTGAGACCTTCCATATCCCTGCCAAAGGAATTAAGCTGATCTCAGAGATAAGAAGGATGGAAAAAAATCTGCAGCTTCTACCCCTGAATCTGACGAGGGATACAAGAATCCAGCCAATCCCTACAACAACCGTCTGTTTAAAATCCACACCGTGAAATGTTTAAAAGTGTTTACTTCTAGAAAATGTGGCCATGGAAAAAGAAAAAAAACACCCTTCCTTAAAAAGGGAAAACACAGCCAAGGACTGTGCCTGCTCCAGCTTTCCAGAAACTGTCCAGCAGGGTTCGAATACACAGCAAGGAGTGTTAAACAGATTTTTTTCAAGCTGTCCCCAGATGTACCTCCCCTTCCAAAGGGGGTGTCCATTCCAGGTGGCACAAAAAGCAAAGGCTGCGAGTTTCCAGCAGGGTTGGGGAAGCTTTTTGCTCAAAGCTCATCTTTGTAGTGTTTCTAACGCGATTTTAAGCCCTCGTGTAGTTCAAAGAGTAGGCGAGGTTAAAACACGCACTCAGCTCTGCTCTGGAATAGAATCCCAGAGTGGTTTGGGTTGGAAAGGACCTTAAAATCACCTCTTTCCACCCCCTTTGGGCTGTCCCAGACACCTTCCACTATCCCAGGGTGCTCCAAGCCCCATCCAATCTGGCCTTGGACACTTCCAGGGATCCAGGAGCAGCCACAGCTCCTCTGTGCCAGGGCCTCACCACCCTCACAGGGAAGAGTTAGTATTCTGTGTATGGAACCTGAATTTCCCCTCTGGCAGTCTGAACCCATTCCCTGTGTCTTGGCACTCCAGTTCCTGTTGCAGGGTCCCTCTCCAGCTTCCCTGTAGCCCCATCAGGCCCTGGAAGGAGCTGTGAGGTCTCCACACAACCTTCTCCTCTCCAGGCTGAACATTCCCAGCTCTCCCAGCCTGGCTCCAAAGGGAAGCTGCTGCAGTCCCCTCAGCAATTCCAGGAGTTGCTCCAACAGTTCTGTGTCCTCATTGCATTGAAGTATCTGCATAACTCATCTCCTCTGGCCTGGCCACGCATCCAGAGGTTCCACGCTGGCAGCTGAGAACCACAAAGCCTTCAGTGATACCAAAATGAGCATCATCAAGATGCCAGCAGTCCAAACCCGTTCCTGGCACTCCTCCCTTCCCAGCAGGCTGGGTTATGGATTGTTGCCAGCTCCTAGGTTCCCATCTAAGAACCAGAGGTAGGAAGCAGAACTTCCAGGGTGATTATTTAATCTCTCAACCACCAGCTTGAAGCCTTTGCTGAAACCCTTCAGCAAAGCTGCTTTTGCAACCCAAGCGAAATTCTTGGTGCCAAGGCAAGGTGGAGGGTCCTCCCTGAGGGTCTTTAGTGCCAAAGCTCCTGAGGCAGGAACAAACCCCCAGCACAGGGCACTCCTTGAAGGGCGAAATGCTGGATAATGCCTTCAAATCCTAAAACCTGCAAGGGAACAAATGGATCTTTGCATTACTCACTCCAAGGCGCAGAGCAGGAGAGGAAAGCTCGGACCTTTGGGTAAGGTCTGGGGCTTGTTTGGACTCCAGTGCCATTAATAGCTGATAACTCTGCATTAGCTGTTTGTTTTGGCTCTGGGTAAAGCCCACTCTGGATGTTCCTTCAAGGGAATTTTAAATATAACTCCAGAGAGCTATTCTTGTCTCAGTAACTGGGAATAAGAGTAGGATTCAAGTCTGGGACTGAGTAACATGAAGGCCTTTGAATACACTTGTGGATTTTCTTTACTGTGCTTCCCTTTCCCACAACACACAACCCACAGCCCATCTTCAGGTTTTAGAGGAAATTTCTGAGCAGGATCTTAAGCATCTTCAGTGAGGCTGCTCCTGAATAGCTGGATGGAAGAATGTTCTTCACAAGAGTCCACTAAAATTTTTAACCGAAATACCAATTTAAAAAGAGGTTAAGCAGCTCTTCCCTGATCTAAACCTGTAACCAGGAAAATAGCTTCCACATCTCCAGGTTTTCTTGCACTTCAATACAATTTAGAGTCACAGAATCGAGTTGCTCTGCAGAGAATGTTGCTCAGACAGCTCCACTTAGCATTTCTAAATATATCAGTACACTGCTGATCATTATATCATATTTTGGCATTCGACATTTAAAAAGAAAAATCATTTCAGCAAAAAAAAATATTCAAATTCCCATTCACCTACGCTGAAAATTGTTGTTGGTATAAAAATACCACAGGCAAGAGTTGGTTAACTTGCATTTTAATGTGTCTCACCCCATAGAGCTTAATTTACCGCCCTTTTTTAGGCTCCTATTTCGCATCCTACAAAGCCCCGGGTTTAGACACCAGAAATGTTGGCAAGCTCAGGCAGGAGAAGAAGTTGGCTCTTGCCAACACAATTTGCCTCCTCCTGCACTCTCTGACAGCTCCGAGGAACTCCCACATGAGCTGCATTTTGAGAAACCACTACCAAGCCCTCGGAGCAGGATTAAGCAGCTCCTTGATTACGTAAAGCAAACAGCAGAAGCTTCGGGCAGCTAATGAGAGGTGAAAACACAAAATCAGAGAAGCATTTGGGCTGGAAAAGATCTCTAAGGCCATCCAGTCCACCCTGTGCCCGATGCCCACCTTGTGCCCAGCCCAGAGCCCTGAGTGCCACCTCCAGCCCTTCCTGGGACACCTCCAGGCACGGGCACTCCAAACCTCCCTGGGCAGCTCCTGCCCAGGCCTGACCACCTGGTTTCCAGGCTTCCAAGGAAGAAATTCTTCCAGAATTCTTCCAGAACACGTAGCAAAGTCATGGGGAAGGGGGATGGGTGTCTCTCAGGGATGCCTGGCCAAAACCAAGCAGACTTTTGAGGGGTGTTACCCCGTGCATTTCACAGTTTCAGCGCTCACATCCAGCACAGCTGTGCTGGAGCCTTCTTGCACCTACAAAAATAGCAGAGAAAACACATGTCCCCATATGTCTCCACACCCAGGAACCCAGAAACAACCCAAATTCCTCCAGAAGGAGCTTGGTGAGCAAGACAGAGCCACAGAGACCCAGACAACACATCCTGAAGGTCACAACGATCCATCTTGAAAAGAACCATGGAGTTGAAAGGCAGGAGTTTCTCCATCATCAAACCATTATCCAAGTGGGCTTCCAGTCCTGGCAGCTCCACACAGTGACCCCTGACTGGAGGCAGGGATGAGGAGTGGAGCTAAATGGCAACTCCAACAGTTCCCCCAAGTTTATTAGTGCCTTTGGAGGTCTGCGTGGCTCCCTGGGGATAAACCCAGGTGTGGACAGTGAGCTGCACCCATTCCCTGGAGAAGGGAGTTACTGATGGCCCCCACAGAGATGGCTTCACCCTGGTGCAATAGGCAGGAAATCTGCCAAGGGGATGATAACCTAATTTACATAGATGCAGAAATCCAATTAGAGATCCTCTGAGCAGAGACAGCTCACTCTGCTCTCCTGGATTAGAGGCTGAGAACACGTCAGGAGCTCCTCCAAATGCACTGTGGGCCAGGAGAAATGGATGTGGTCTGCAAAAGCACTGTGCTCCTCCCTGACATAAACACATCCACATTGAATGCTATCACAGCCAGGGAAATATAGAGCTGCTCCAGTGAAAGTTCAGGAGGGGGATTCACAGGAATTGTGATGGATGGGGAGGGGAGAAAGGCAGCAGAGATTTCACATCCTTCACTCTGATTCACCCAGCACTTGTGATGGATGGGACTGTCACCAGGGAAGTTCCATCAGCTCTCTCCAGCCTGGAGAAGTCCCTGGCTGAAATGCCATAGGCGTGTGCAGTGGAATGCAGACATTGCTTGGAGCCTCAGTCTTCCAATAAATATTCCCGAGGATTTTAGGGTGAACTATTTCTTCCTACTTCTCGAGTCAGCAGGAGGCCTGACGTCTGCAGGCAGGCTTTGGGACATAAATATTTGCAAGACGTGTGGCATTATCCAAATAACTCCCCACTGCCAAGCACCAAGGAGCAGCCTTGGGGATGGAAGGGCAAGATGTGCCTCCTCCCAGAAGGGTCACTCCGGGATACAGCCGTGGGAGCACATCCTGCAGGCTCTGTCTAGCCTGCCAATAAACCAGATTAGAGCTGGACAAGCACCTTGTGACAGGCAAGATGAACTCTGAGCAGCCACACGACTTGATAGCGTTTAACTGGAGAAAGAGCAGCAGCAGGGAGCTCAGGAGGTGCTTGTGGGAAAGCAGGAGGATGGGGCTGGAAGCAGGGCAGTGCTGCAGCTGCTTTCCTTCTGCTCAAAGGCAGGTGGGGGAGAGGTTGGCACATTCCAAGTATTAGTTCCTCATTCTTATTTCTACTGCATGAGCATTGATGGTGACAATCCCACTGAGTTTTGAAGAATATGCCAACAATAACTGCTCTGCACAACTCCCTGACAGGAATCCAGAGAACAGGGACAGGGCAACGGGAAACGGCCTGGAGCTGGGCCAGGGGAGGCTCAGGGTGGACAGCAGGAGGAATTTCTCCATGGCAAGGGTGCTCAGGCCTTTTGAGGGGCTGCCCAGGGAGGTTTGGAGTGCCCGTGCCTGGAGGTGTCCCAGGAAGGGCTGGAGGTGGCACTCAGGGCTCTGGGCTGGGCACAAGGTGGGCATCAGGCACAGCTGGGACTGGATGATCCTGGAGGGTGTTTCCAACCTTAACGACTCTGTGGTACTGAAACAAAACAGGGCTTTTGCTCAGAAATGCTCTTGCTCATCTTGTTTTAGGAATTCCACTAAGAATCCCATGGTTGTGATGCTGCCTTTGGCTGTAACAAAAAAAAGAACCCAACCTCTGAAGCAGGAGGACACAGCCCTCAGCACTGTCCTCATGGAGGGGAGATCCCACAGCCACAGAAGGGACGCCCAGCACAGCAGGAATGAGAACAGCACAAGGCAAACACCACCAGAGAAACCCTCTCACCAAAAAAAAAAACCACAAGAAACACAACCCGAGTCATGGAAAGCTCCAGTCTCAGGGCTTTCAAGTCTTCATCAACTCTTGGATTGTAAAGAACAATCTGCAGGGGGCAATTGGTGGTGGGTTGTGGATTCAGAGAAATTTCCCTAATTATCATAAACGATATGAGACAGATTCCAGGGATACCTGCAATCATCCAGGCACATATAAACACAAGACAGAGAGAACTTAAAGAAATTGTTTTGAAGAATAATAGTGACAAATGTGCTAGGAGGACACAGGCACCAAATTCTGATGGAAGGCAAGGGAAAGATGAAGAGCTTGAATTTGAAGGACTTTAAGAAACAGCCCTTTTCTTTGATCAAAACAACTCTCCTCCAGAGGCATTGAATGTTTCCAGGAATTTCAGCCTGAAAGGATACTGAAGGGGAGATGTCCTATTTCTGGCAAATAGGAGGATATTTTTGAACAAGTAGTAACCTAACATGGCATCACTTGTCCTCAGGGAATCCTAACGGGAGTGGACATACGAGGTAAAAGCAGGATGCAGCAATGCAAAAGGTGCTGCCCAAGAAAAGCTAAGGAATAGCATGGAGAGTGGGGAAATCACAGAACCAGTTAGGCTGGAAAAGCCCTCCAGGATCGTCCAGTCCACCCTGTGCCCGATGCCCACCTTGTGCCCAGCCCAGAGCCCTGAGTGCCACCTCCAGCCCTTCCTGGGACACCTCCAGGCACGGGCACTCCAAACCTCCCTGGGCAGCCCCTCAAAAGGCCTGAGCACCCTTGCCATGGAGAAATTCCTCCTGCTGTCCACCCTGAGCCTCCCCTGGCCCAGCTCGAGGCCGTTTCCCCTTGTCCTGTCCCTGTTCCTGGCAGCAGAGCCCGACCCCCCCTGGCTGTCCCCTCCTGGCAGGAGTTGTGCAGAGCCAGAAGGGCCCCCTGAGCCTCCTCTGCTCCAGGCTGAGCCCCTTTCCAGCTCCCTCAGCTGCTCCTCACAGGGTTCACATTCCAGACCCTGAGCAAGTTTTAGAGATCACTCACTATGGACTTTAGGAGCAACTGTGACCTCCTGGTGTTACAGCCTGGCAAGGCAGAATCCCAGCGTGGGATCCACTGAGGTATTCCCAAGGGAAGGCTCTCCCCTTCACAAACAGGGCCATTTCAAGGGGAAGCAGGAGCAGTACTTGTTTCTGGAGGTCAGACAGCAACAGGCATTAAGGCACATGGCTGTTCTGCCTCCCTCAGCAAGCCAGGAAAGCCCCAAAATTTACAGTTCACATGTGCTGCCACGCTGCTGCCCAGATCCGCAATAGAAAACCTTTGGTTCACAGGAAAGCTCCGAACAGGGCACCAGAGAGAAGAACCACACCTCGAGGCTGAGAACTGTGACAGAAGGAACAGGCCAGAGGAGGGCAGAGACTTAAGTTCGCTTCATTTTCTGTTCACCTGATGCAGATAAAGGTTTCTCCCATAATGTACTGCTGCTGTTCGCTTCCCTTGCATTACTATCCTGCACTTAACTCTCCCCTGTTCCACCACCCTCACGTCTCATCACCTTCCCACACCATCTCACCAACTCCAAAATGCTTGCTCCCATTGCAGCAGCTCTGGCTCATGTTCCTTTTTTGTCTGAGTGCCTCATTTGACATTCCTAGTGCAGAGCACCATGGATTTCTCCTTCCTTTCCTTCCACCATCCTCCCAAATGCTTTCTCCCCTCCTGCTCCCCCTGCAAGTCCCTGCCCCTTGCTATTTCACTGCTCCCATGGGGCAGTTGAACAAATATCAGCCAAACAAACAAATATCTGAACAAAAATCAGAAAGCTGAGCCCCAGGCCAGAATACTCAGGTTGGAAAGAGGTTGCAAGGAGCCAGAAGGACCCTAAGGGTTTATTGTGACAGAAGAGGAAAGGAAGAAGGAAATAGCAGATGTGCCTTGCATCAGATTTCGTGGGATATTGGGAAGAAATCCTTCCCTGTGAGGGGGAGAGTCCCTGGCACAGGGTGCCCAGAGCAGCTGTGGCTGCCCCTGGATCCCTGAAAGTGTCCAAGGCCAGGCTGGACAGGGCTTGGAGCAGCCTGGGACAGTGGAAGGTGTCCCTGCCCATGGCAGGGGGTGGCACTGGACAGACTTTAAGGTCCCTTCTGTAATCCCATGATAATGAAGAAAAAAAAAAAAAAAAACAAACAAAAAAAGCAGAACAAGACATCAGTGCATCACCAGGAGACAGAAATGGTGTTTATTCCAATATGGCACATGTGGTTTTCTAGGGAAACAGTTCCTTTCCTCTGTCCCAAATATTTCATAGGGCTAGGAAAGCTTGTTCACTTTCTGAAAAGCACTGCTACAATTCTTCCATGTTCTGAGTCTGTTCCATGCTCTGCAGGCTGCACTGAGGAAATATTTACATGAAGGAATACACAGAAAGAGCTAAAAAGAGATGGAGAAAACGTGCCTGCCAAGGAGCAGAGTTATTTCCGTGGAGGAAACAGGAACTACGGGAGGGAACTGAAATAATTCAGATCCAGTTTAATCCCAACAGGCCCAAAAAGTGTCATTTAAAATTTAGGTGAGTTTTAAAGATAAAAATTCCTTTTTAAAGTCAAAAGCAGGCACAAGCTGTTTGTATAAATGCTAATATCCCATATATTCAGGAGTGCAGGTGATTGGAAAGATCAGCCCAAGCCTGTGTTAAACACTCAACAATGAAATTAACTGGCACTGGAATTCTTGGAAAACACACCTTCCTTTAATGAGTTTAAGGAAAAAAGCATTCTAACCTTTCAAGTCAGTGAGAAAACAGCACAATTTAGAGCATTCTTTTTTAAAATCTAAATTCAGCCTGTTCTCCCAACTAGCAACAGCAGCCAGAGCTAAATGGAAAACTCAAACCCAGAGGAAAGCCAAACCTTGTGTGGGTCGTTGTTCATCCTGGGGCCTGCACTTACACATCTCATTTTGCTGCAAGTTTGAAAAAATCCCTTATTTCCAGTGGAATTCAGTTTATTTACCCCTATTTCACCCTCTTAGATCCACCTTATCTGAAATGAAACACCTCTGCTCACCTAACAAAGCATTTCAGGCAGATGTGATGATGCACAGGCAGATTTTGGAAAAGTATTTTAACTGTGTCCCTACAAGACAGTCTCCCTCCAGGAATGGGAACTCCTGGGATTCTCCATTATGGAATATTAAGGAGAAGAATCCACCTCTTCCAGCTAATGGAACTGGGACATTCTGCTTGCTTGGACCCACTCTGTAAGGCCAGGACAAGGGGGAATGGCTTCCCACTGCCAGAGGGCGGGGCCAGATGGGACATTGGGAAGTAGGGTGGTGAGGCACTGCCCAGAGAAGCTGTGGCTGCCCCTGGATCCCTGGAAGTGCCCAAGGCCTTGGGGCTTGGAGCAACCTGGGATAGTGGAAGGTGTCCCTGCCCATGGCAGGGATGGCACTGGATGGGCTTTAAAGTCCCTTCCAACCCTAGCAATTCCATGACTCCATGATTTTCCCCATCTATTCCAAGAATAAAATTACCAGATTTAATAATCTGTAGCCCCGGTGTCCTTTAGGTGCAATGGTCCTAAACGGGTGCTAAAAGCAACACTGAGATTTAAATTCCCATGGTTTTTCCCTCTCCAGCGTGTGATTCCAGCAGCTGGCAGCTTTTGCTTCCCATCACAGAATCACTGAGGCTGGAAAAGCCATCTAAGATTGAGTCCAACCATCAGCCCCGCACCACCACATTCCGCAAACGTCCCCAAGAGCCACATCCAGGCCTTCCCTGGACACCTCCAGGCATGGGGACTCCACCACCCCCCTAAGCACCCCTTCCAATGCCTGACCACCGTTTCCACAGAGAAGTTTCTCCTATATCCAATCTAAACCTCCCCTGCCACAGTTTGAGGCCAACTTCAAAAGGTGCCCAACCATCCCAGCATTTCCTCCCCCCCAAACTGTATCTCTTGCAGGAGACATCAGGAATACAACACTTTCCACCTGCCAGTTTCATGGATCTGCCTTTTTTTTTTTTCTTTTTNTTTTTTTTTTTTTTTTTTTTTTTTCCTTTTTTTTTTTTTTTTTGGTGTATGTGGTGCTATTCTCTCCAAATCCTACTTTGGACAATTTGCCCTCCTGCTCAAGGAATAAAATCTAACAATTCCTCTCTGTGCTAGTTATTCTGTGATAAATCTGCATGCTGCTTTCATGGTTTCTTTTGCTTTGCAATAGAGAAACAAGGCTGTTCTATTTATAAAGGTCGAGTAAATTGTGTGCAGTCTGTGGAGCCTTAACATCTCTGTGTTATTAAAACAGAATATTTCATTTAAACAGCCCCTCTCAGAGAGAAAAAGAAATTTCTCCCAATAACATCTCTTCCCTACTCCATTCTGAGTTAAGGTCTGCGCACACAGAGGAAAATGCAAGTGTGTGTTTGTTCTTCACTTGAATTATAACAACTGTTATTTTTTTTAAACACTCCATAACACTTTTACAGGTTGTTTGGATAAGCCACAACCATAAATTCTGCTTGGCTGTCACACCAGGAAAAAGGCTGGCATTATCTTATGGGCAGGGAATAAAGCTACCAGGAACAGCAAAGGGGGTTAAACAAGGTTTAAGAGGCTTAACCTGGACAAAAACATTGCCTTCAGACATATCTCTGCCATCTTCCTGTACTGGAATGATGTCCTGAGGGACTGGTACTTCCACATGGATTTCACATGAGGTCAGACAAGGACTCAAGAGCTGCCCGTGCTCAAACCTTCCTCAGTTCTGCGAGAAGCACCAGACTGGTTTAATCTTTATCCGTTTAACAACACTCGCAAATAAACAGATTTTTAGTGGTCAGAGCGGTGATTATGACACAGCAAAATGGGACAGACAGCTTAAATCCGAGGTAACAGTACCTGTGGAGCTGCTGGCACTGCTCAAAGCCCATGCAGGCCCCCAGGAACACAGCAAACCAAGGAGCAAACAGGAATCCCGTCTGAGCCCATCCCAGTGACAGCATTCCCAGCTGAACGCTGCGCCTCGCACTGAAAGCACGGTACAGGGGACATTCCTCAGCTGGACCTGCACAGGAACCTGAGTTCTTGATGGCATTTTGTGTTTGATGATCTCCACCTAGGCTCAGCTGAGAGCTGAGGGCTTTCCTGTGCCACCGAGCCAACGTCCAAGAACACAGGTACAGCCAAAACCTGAGCTGAGCAAGGGCTCTCCCGAGGCTGGTTATCATATCCTCCCCCAGAGCAGCTCAGGGAAGTCTGAAAAGGCAGGACAAAGAAGTGCCAGGCAGAATTACTCCCTGCAGGTGTTCTAATTCCATTTTTCTGGACAGAGATGCCAAGCACTGCCAGCTGGGAGCTCAGCAGCAGAAACCCCAAGTGACCAGCTCTGCCACCCACCAATCAAGCTGGGCTCCACAAAGCCTTTAGATTAACAAAAGAAAAGCAAAACAAACGAACAAAAAAAAACCACTTAAAGTTTCTAACCCGAACTTTAACTATTCCAAACTCTTCCCATCATTAGCACGCCTCTAACAGACATAAACACAATTTTAAAGATTGCTGTACGATTTACTCTGGGGTTACTAGGAAAAGAAAGCCTTAAACAAACCTGTCATTAACCTATATCTGTATTAACGTTTGTCCTTTAGGTCAAAATTTGAGGAAAGCTTTTCTGCCTGTGAAAATCAATGTCCCTTAAATGAGAACACTGGAATTTTAAGTGTCCTGTTTTTGTTAAAGACTGTGCCTCACTATTTAATCAGGAATGAAAAGTAAATTCGAACCATCAAGTGCCCATGCTTATGAAACAATTATAGTTAAGACGTTCTCTGGAATAGAAAACCTCATCAGCACTTGAAAGCCAGACAGATGAAAGCCTGCAGTGATGGGCAGAACAAACCTCGTGCTGACCACAAATCTCTCCTCCTTGGGTACAACACTTGGGTGTCCCAAACCCCCAATTTGTCGTAAATTAGGAGGCAAAAACATGTGAACTGCATAAGTACATCTGAAGAGGAGAAAATAAAGGAATAAATGAACTTCCTACTGCTCTCTGGCCACCCCTGAGGCTGCAAGCAGCACTTCAAGCAGGCTGATGAAATCCTCGTCGTCAAAGGCAGCAGAGGAGTGTTGTGATCTGCACACTCCCTCTCCTAATCTGTTCTGGCAAGGCGATTACAGGAGCTGCTTCCTTTAAAAGAAGTCAAATTTATGCAGACACGAAGAAAGGGCTAACTGTACAATCAGTCCCAACAGCAGTGCCAGGAAAAGCGCCTGCTGCAAGGGGAAAATGGGATGCAAAATGCAGCACGGAAGATGCTGATTCTTCAGCTCCTGCTTTATAAGGATCAATAAGGCTACAGTGGTCACACAATTCCAGAAGGGTTTGGGTGGGAAGGGACTTGAAGTTCATCCAGTGCCACCCCTGCCATGGACACCTTCCACTAGCCCCAGGTGGCTCCAAGCCCCAAAGTCCAGCCCGGCCTTGGACAGTTCCAGGGATCCAGGGGCAGCCACAGCTGCTCTGGGCACCCTGTGGCAGGGCCTGCCCACCCTGCCAGGGAACAATTCCTGCCCAATATCCCATCTACCCTGTCCTCTGGCAGTGGGAAGCCATTCCCCTTGTCACTCCATCACCTCTAAAGAATCTCTCTCCGTGTTTCCTGTAGCTCCTCCAGGCACTGGAAAGCCAAAATTGGGTCACCCCAGAGCTTCTCCTCTCCAGGCTGAACAATCCCAGCTCTGCCAGCCTTTCCTCCCAGCAGAGCTGCTCCATCCCTCTGCCCATCCTGGTGCCTGCCCTGGGCTCTCCCCAGCAGCTCCAGGTCCCTCCTGTGCTGGCCCCAGGGCTGGGGCAGCTCTGCAGGTGGGGTCTCACCTGAGCACAGGGGCAGAGGGGCAGAATCCCCCCTCCCCTGCTGCCCACGCTGGGGCTCAGCCCAGGGCACGGGGGGGTTCTGGGTCCCAGCTCTCACCCACAGCACCCCCAGGTCCTTCTCCAGGGCTGCTCCAGCTGCTCATCCCCTGGATTGATCCCCAGGGTTGCCCTGACCCAGGGGCAGCACCAGCACCTGCTTGAACCCCCTGCGATTCCCAAGGCCCCCCATGGATAAGAGCTGGGGGGGTTTCAGGGTTTTGTACCTCAGACAGTGCTAAGGAAGGACTGAGGAGGGAACAAGGCTGGAGATGGGGACTGTGTGCCCAGCACTCGCCTTTTCCACGTTCAGCTGGGATAGGTGTCCCTCCCCTACTGCTTCCCATCACTCTTCTTGCAGGGAACAGAAGCCACCAACAGCCAAGACATTTGCAGACAGCCCAAGAAGCAGTTTTGAGGGTGTGAGGGGGAGGGTCAAAAGCAGAAATCTGTTTATTTGACACCTAAATATAGCCCAGTTAACTCAGCAAACATTTTCTCTCTACTACATTGCTATTTTGTCTGCCTGCAGAGGCTGTGAGGAAGCAGCTGCAGCATCACCAGTTGATTACATTCTCTGATGAGGAATTTGCTTTTGTTCCTCAGCAGAAATTTCTGCCACTACGTGCCCGTGACCACTCTCCTGAGTCTTGGGTATGAAAATTCAGTTTTCTGCTAAAGCCCCAGCAGAAAGAAGGAGCTTTTCACCTCAGCCTTACACAAAGGAGCTCAGCTCAGCCATGCCTGCCCAGGAATCAAGCTCCTGATAATCAAACAGGACACATCAGGTGGCTGCTCTTCCAGGGTGGCCACAGGTTGATTAATAATTTCATTCCACACCAGGTTTATTAAGTTCCCTCATTCCACACCAGGTTAATTAATTTTTCCATTCCACACAACTGCTGCTAAAAGGGAGGTTTCTCAACCAGCACATTCAGAGCAGAGGCTGTGGCTCGGAAAAGCCTTTATGGACAGTAAGCAAAAATAAGATTGGGCATTTTGAGATTCTTGTTTGATAAGCATTATAACCCTCCAGAGTATTTTCAGGGGGCTTTTTTACCTTTTTGTTACTTTTTTTTTTGGTTTGTAATAGGACTGCACACCTGGACACCTTTAAGCAGGTAGAGGAAAACTTTTTTCATTATGAAAATTAGAATGGAATCATAGAACCCCAGAATGGTTTGGGTTGGAAGGGACCTTAAAGTCCATCTCATCCCACCTCCTGCCATGGGCAGGGACACCTTCCACTATCCCAGGTGGCTCCAAGCCCCAAAGTCCAGCCTTGCCTTAGATAATTCCAGGGATCCAGGGGCAGCCCCAGCTGCTCTGGGCACCCTGTGCCAGGGCCTGCCCACCCTGCCAGGGGACAATTCCTTCCCAATATCCCATTCATCCCTGCCCTCTGGCAGTGGGAAGCCATTCCCTTATCCACTCCCTACAGTCCCTTGTCCCAAAGTCCCTCTCCAGCTGCCTTGGCACCCCTTCAGGCACTGGAATGGCCTCTAAGGTCTACCCAGAGCCTTCTTTTCCAGGCTGAATCCCCAACTCCCCCAGCCTTTCCTCCCAGGAGAGGTTTCAAATGATCCATGACTGATTTTTATTTTTTTTTTTTTAAAAAAGACTCACTTCAATTCAATCTTGCCTGCAGTTTTACCACACAGGCAGGTCCCTGTCAATGCAGCATCTGAATTACCCTTCAGATGAGTCCACAAACAGACAATTGATTTAACTTTTAAAAGCCCTCCCTGCACAACAGATACTCCTTAAAAAGCACAGGCCACGGGCAGAAGGAGAGATCTTGACTCTAAAAAAGACCAAAACACCAAAATACACATCTACAATTCTTTTGCAGTGCTTTCGCACTAATTTGCTGAGGTGGCTGCCTTTTATCCTCAATGTTTGTATTGCAGCAAAGTGCACTTGAGTCGACAAAGCAATCCCAGAGAAAATGGTGTCAGGGCACCGAGTGGCTGTGGCTGAGCAACCTCAGGCTCCCCAGCCCAAACAGATCTAAAAAAACCCCACAGCTTTTAGGTCTTCTGAAAACACTGAGCACGAGACGGGTTTAAAACGAGCAGATATTGGCGGAAGTTAAAAAAACCCAGCTGTGGAGCAGCGAGAGATGTGCCAGTGATGGGTCTGAAGCATCAGCAAGGGATGCTCAGGGTCTGCCACCTGCAGTCCTGCCCTGCCTGTCCCTCAGTGCCCAAGGGATTTGATGTCACCTGGTGGCTGCAGACACTTGGAATTTAGGGCAGGATGGTCCCTCTCATCATTTTACTGGGAAGCCGCACGGAGAGAGCCAAGGCAGCTCTAAAGGAGCCTCAAAGCAAACAACCTGACAGCCAGGCAGCTTTTTTGTGCATCCTATTCTTCAGTGGAACTGATAAAAATTCCATTAAAAAGCTTGGAATCAGCATGGAATATTATCTCCCCATGATGTATCATTTCTTCAGTATGAGCAAAGTCACAAAATATTTCAGCTGCTGACCGAGGCAATCAGGATAGGTAAGGGAGCTGAAGGCTCCCCAGGAAGCACCTAAGCCTCAGAAGGCTCCTCCAGCATATATTAAAACTCCAAATCCTTGTGAAGATTCCATTCTGGGGACACTCCACAAGCACCCTTATTTTCCACAGTTAACTTGAACTTCTGCTTTGCCCCAGTGCCCAAGGCAGCTGTCCCAAGTCACCCTTCCCAATCCTGCACCCTGCCAGCATAGCTTCACTCAGCTTTACCTTTTGGTTGCTACATATTCATGGATTTTACGTCAGTAACAACTCTGCCACAATGCTCTGAATGTTGCTCAGCTGTATTTTTTAAGCAGGAGCCTCCTTCAGAACCCTACAGCTAAAATGTTTGTGCCCAGCCAGCTTAAACAAATAATGTGACTCCAGCTTATACCGCTTGCCCATCACAGAGCACAGCAAGAACCTTTTGTGGTGGAAAACGTTGATAAAATGTGGATGCAGAGTAAGCCTGCCACTGAAAAAGTCCTCACAGTCAAAATTTCAGTCAACACAAGGAGAGGGTGGAGAACCACTGTGCTCCAGAGGTCACACGGACTCATGTCCCAGGCTCTGCCCCATTTCCAGCAGGTCTCCCATGTGTTTGGCCTCACCAAACAGCTTTAATCCCTACGGAAACTTCTCCGTTTGTACCTGCAAATGGCGGGATAATGCTTAACCCAGATTTGTACATCTCAAGTGATGCTTTTAGCACCACACTAGTGGGTTCCCATTTGAGTTATTTTTGGCTTTCAAATTAAGAAACCATTTCAAAAGATTCCTAACACCTGTTGTGTCTGGGCAAGAGTAATGGCACAGACCCAAAGAGCTCAGATTTGATTGATGATCTCCCTTTTGGAGCTGCTTTGCCTACCTAGCTCACGCTAACACTCATCCTTGCACAAAGTCCAAAGGGGAAAAACTTGGGGATTTATGAGGGAAGGGATAATTTGTTCCTAGTCGTGGACAAGACACAAAGCACCTGGCAGGGTGGTTGATGAGAAAATAACAGTGCTTGCAAAACAGAAGGTGAAGCAAGCAGAGGTCGGGTCTGTCACCTCACAGAGCCCAAAGTCACTTTTCCCAGTGCCAGAGCCCAACAAACAGTGGTGGCACATGGAACACAGCTGTGCTGGCAGTCACTGTGCTCAGGTATCCCAGCTTGCTGTGCCTGCTGGAAAGCCTCCTGCAGGCACAGTAACAAAGCCAGCACGTGAATGGAGGGAGATGAGAGGGATAGTTAGCGTTCCCTTGGGAATCCAGACTGCACCGCAGCATCCACCCAGAACTGATCCAGAAAAAGGCCTTCCTGCCAAGGCAGACTGTGATTCTGAGATACCTGTCAGAGTCACCTAGAAAGTAGCAAAATGTCCCCAGAATGTGTGCAAGCACAGCTGTCCCAGCTGTGTCCCTCCTCCAAGCAGAAGCAGGGGCACTTCAATCGCAGTCCAACTTCAAGCGGCTCTGCCTTCCTCCCAGCTGTGCCTCAAGCAAGGGAAGGTCAGGGAAAACCAGAGGATCTGCCTGCCTTACGCTCTCCCAACATGCTCTATCCTGGTGCCCCAGGGCACAGTGCTAATGGAGAAAAGCCTTCTCCTCTCCACGCCTCCTCTCCCTCCTGTGCCTCAAAGAACCGGGCTTCCCCCGGGAGAACAGAAAGCAATCACGGATCTGATGAGCAGGAGATTTCTCCCCTTTGTGCAGTCGCTGTCTGAACAGGACTCAAATGTGCAAGGAGGCACAGGAAGAAACAATAGGTAATACACACACACCCCGGTTAGTTTGCAGATATCTGCCAAGTCGGGATGCACAGCCCTGTTCCAGGACTCAGACATGAGCTATGTACAGAGGTGCACACACACTCCCACATTTCTAATGGATTTATCCCACTCTTGGTCTGGATGTTCCCCACCAGTGAGACCTGGCTGTTGCTTGGTCCACAGGCAGAAGTGCAATAAGGACAAACTATATTAATATAGCAAATTATCAAATAATGCTGAACACTGACATGGAGCCTCTGGAGCTGGGGCAGGGCACGGAGGTCCCCAGGATGTCACTGAGCCAGCACAGGGCGTGCAGAGGGACATTGTGACAATACAGCTCAAAGTCACTGCCACTGGAGGAGCTGACACTGCAGGGAAGCCTTCCCCCTGCTCCCAGCAAGGGATTCCTGCTGCAGTAATTCCTGTGAGGTGTCACTGAAATCTCCTGATACAACAATTTAAGGGTGTATCCATTAGCATCTCCACCCCCATCCCTTTGGACCAGACTGTGGAGTTGAAAGTTGCAGTGAACTCCTCCCCTTGCTCCTGCTCCCACTTGGACCTATCCAGACATCCTTAGGGATGTACCTGCTGCAGCTGGAACCTTATCCATCAGCCAGTCTCTCCAGGGGTTTACCTGCTGTGGTGTTTTTATCCACTGTGTATCCACTTTTATCTTCTGTTCCAGTCACTGGAGGTTCTCTTATCAGAATAAGCTACACTTATTCTGAGGTGCTCCTGTTTCAGCACAGCCTTCTCTAGGAGCCACAGGCCCTGCAGGAATGAACCTGCTCCAGCATGGATTTACCCACAGCCACAGTCCCTCCACAGGAATGAACCTGCTCTAGGAATGGATTCACCCACAGCCACAGGCCTTGCAGGAATGGACCTGCTCTAGGAATGGACCTGCTCTAGGAATGGACCTGCTCTAGGAATGGACCTGCTCTAGGA
This sequence comes from Tichodroma muraria, assembly GCA_013390105.1. NCBI lineage: Eukaryota > Metazoa > Chordata > Aves > Passeriformes > Sittidae > Tichodroma > Tichodroma muraria. The sequence goes on from WAAG01006670.1 coordinate 94,895, forward strand.
ATGGACCTGCTCTAGGAATGGGCTTACCCACACCACGGTCCCTCCAGGAATGAACCTGCTCTGCCATGGCCTCATGCTTATCCATGGCCTCATGCACAGCTGCTGATGCCTCGGGTGTTCCTGCTCCGGGACCTGTTCTTGGGCCCCAATCCCTTTGGAGATACGGACACTGTGAGATGTTCCTGCTGGAGGTGGAACCCCAGCACCACCACCCACTCACAGCCCTCGCCCCAGCTGGGATGAGGGAGACAATCAGAAGGGCAAAAGGGAGAAAACTCGTGGGTTGATATAAAGGCAGTTCAACAGGTAAAGCAAAAGCCACAAGGAATTCATGCTGTGTTTTCCATGGGCAGGCGGGCATTCAGGCATTCCCGGAACGTGGGGTTCCATCCTATGCAGTCCTCCCTGGGCAGCTGGGATCAGCTCTCCTGGCTCTGTCCCCTCCCAATTTCTTTTGCAGCCCCCACTTGCTTGCTGGTGGGGCAGGTGAGGAGCAGAAAAGCACACCAGACAAGCTGGACTGGCAGGAAATCCAGCCTCCTGTGGTATCTTGTGCTCCAGTCACTGGAGGTTCTCTGGCTCCGGATGTGCACAGGAAACAAGGCTGACTTTTAACAGAGATGTAAGATCTGGATCTCGCTGGATGGGACAGCTGTGTAGAAGAAGAGCTTTGGGATCATCAGGGAAGAGAATAAGCAGCATCCATGGGAAGAGAGAAAAATCTCAGGCAGAAGGAGGAGCAGGAACAAGACACCCAGGGAAGTAACCAAGGGCTCAGAAGAAAAGGGAGAAGAGGATAGTGCTCCACACCACAAAACATAGGAGCTGCTGGAGGATGTTCATCTCCTCCAGCTGACCACATCCACCCTTAAGCTTCACACAACCCCCTACCTTTACTAACTCAAGCAATACTGCAATTTCAAGGCAAAGAGCTGGAGGCTAACTGTATTTCCAGGATGCCTGAGCTTCCATTTCACCTAAAGGAATTTCTCTGGAGTTTAAGAGCCTGATTTTGAAAGAGTCTCTACAGCTGAAGCTAGGTATCCTTTCCTACAAGCCTTCAGGTACAGCTGAGTGGCACTATTTGCATCACATTTGCTTTATCTACACCTTCCTGAAGTGCTTGGCCACTGCCCTGATGTGCTGCTGGCAGTCCCAGGGCCATTGATTTCCTCTATTCACCAGAAATATCACCCAGCAAGAAGGTCATTTTCCTCATTTAGCCCGTGGACTCCAAGAGCAGTAATGAATTCCCTTCAGCCGCCAGATCTCTGCACACAAAGGACATCAAATAGGCAGTTTAAATCCTAACAAGCACTGACACATCCCAGGGACCCACTTCCACTGGGGGCAGGGAACAGTGGCTCTCCATTTCCATCACACCCATGTTATTTACTCCTCTGCTCCTGAATCTCAATGATACTCTGTTGTTGGTCACGGAAACCAACAGCATTTCCACATTTGGATTTGAAAGGACCTTAAAAATCACCTCGTTCATGGGCAGTGGCACCTTCCACCAGACCAGGATGCATTCCCACAGTCCTGCTGGCTCTGTACAAAATTGCCTCTACTCCACTGATATTAAAGCCTGGCTGTTTTCCCTCCTAATGAAAGCGTATTTGCATGAATGCAATACTCCCCTATCTCTGCTAAATACATGAGCACACATACATGTCATTATACATATATATAAATATATATATTTCTCTTCACATCGAACACAAAGTATGTGTGCACTTACAAAACTGCAATTTAACTTTCCATCAGCCCAGGCAGATCCATTCCATTTCCTCCTCTTTGTTCACGTCACCCACAGCCACCTCCTCAGAGAACAATAATTAAGTGAAAAAAAAAAACGAGCTGGCCTGGGCTGGGCAGTTTCTAAATCCACAAGATTTATTGTCAAGCCCAAGTCACAGAGTTTCTGTGCAGCTTTCCTGACACAGCTGAGGCATTTGACAGGAAACACCTCCAATAAATGTGCTCACAAACCAAATCAAAGAAGGGAATTTGGGGGAAGAAGCACCACTCCAGGAAGGAATTGTTGCAGCCTGACAAGGAGCTTTTTTTCACTGATACCCAACTTCAAGTTTGCTCCTAATGAACAAGCCCCAAACACAGCCCAAAGACCCCAGACTTCAGAAAGTCTGACAGCCCATTTTCGACTTGGAAAGCAGGCACGGGTGTTGAAGTTTGGCTCTCCCTGCTCAGGCTCTGGTTTCCAAGGAAACCAGTGGCTGCAAGAGCCTTGCAAAAGGCCGGTCCTGTGCTCCTGGCTTGGAGCACGCTGTGCTGGAGCTTCCCCTGACACAAACCCTGCCAGGCAGGGGCTTCAGCAGCGTTTCCAAAAAGCACCTGGATGCAATTCCAGGCATTCGGGATGTCAGCATACACAGAACATACCCGACTGATTGCACACGCTTCTATCAAACCACTTCCTGTAAATGCTGACAGAAGAGAGGTATTATTGTCATGGTTTAGGCTCCAACGTAGCAACAAATACTTTTGTGGTTTTTTCCCTGTTCTCTCTGCCCTTCAAAACAAAGACAAGCTACGCAGAACGCGAATGTCAGGCACCTCTCCGCCTGCACGTACCCTCTAGAAACGGCAAAGCAGCAGATAAAAAGCATTTACAGAAATATTTATACTTCATCCTGATGCATATGCAAGAATTTGGGCCCTGTGGAAAGCCAAAAGCAAAGACCAGCAGCACAGGCAGCAAGGACTATCACTGATGGCAGTGAGTGGCATTTAACCATCTCCAGCTCAGCTTTCCTGGACCCGTTCCCCCAGAAAGACGTTTGTATTCAGTAACTCTTACCACCCTACAGCACCTAGCTCAAGCAGGATAACCACAGAAACTGGTATGTAACAATTCACTGTAACTTTTTTTAACCCTAAAGAAACAAATTTTCCCCTTGACTCCTATTTTCCATCTGGTGCTCAGCAAGTCCTGGACTCAGGGAGTCCTCTCTTTTTCCAGAGGCAGCTGGTCAGGCTACATTCTGTGCTACTACATCTATTTCTGCTCAGTTTCAGAACTCTGACCTGGCTTTATTATTAATTTCAGAAATGTAAGACACACCCTGCGTTTAGGTACATGGGATGCTGAAGTGCAGGAATGCTTTCACAGAGTCTGGAGAGAAGGAATTCCTGTCTGTGGCCCAGGGACCTCATTTTGTGTTGAAGCACTTTAGAACTCTCCACCTACAGCATTCATACAGCTAAGGATGAACGCAGTATAGCTCAGATAAGTATAGATAATTATTCAGTAGTACAGATAAAAGGAAAAAAGTTAATTCTGCAGAAAATGGAAGTATGAAGCTGTACTACAATTTAAAAAAGAGTCTCTATGTTAATTACCAGCTGTTAGTGTGCTCGGAGCTACTGTACTTGCTGAACAGCGTTGTTTTGCATATAACCACCAAGAAAATGTCACTGTAGCTTCTGAACAGAACTACTTTGCTTCAAAACACAGTTTACTGACACCACACTGCTAAAATTAATCTCCAAAAGCAGCAGAAAAACCCAGGGAAGTCTGTGTTGCTTGCTGAACAGGACTAAGGATAACTGACACTGCAGCGATGTTTTATCTTGCAATTAAACTCATCTCAGCACGAAACAGACAGAAGATGACAAAACAACTACGTGGCTTTAATAGCTTTATTGGGAGATTTGTTTTTTACCTTCCTTTGAGTCAAACCCCTCTGGAGTTTACACTCATCATAAACATCACCAGCCTGAACAAGCGGGTTGAGAGATGACTCAAAACACTGCTTCAATAGAGAAAAATTGTAGTTCTGTGCTTAACAGCCTAACACCACACAGCCACCCCTTACAACTGCGAGTAACCCAAACCTCAGAGGGTTGTAACGTATTACACAAGGAGCTGAGCTGTCACAATGTCCCCTTGTCACTTCTAAAGCCGCATGAGTCACGCGAGCGAGCGCACAGAGGGGAGCCCCATCACCGCCGAGCCAGACCTGTCAAAACACGGGAAAATCACGCTCGGCTGCCTTGCTCCAGCACTGCCCTTCCTGTGCTCACAGCTCTGTCAGGGAGAACATCATCCCTCACGGCAAAACCTCATCCCCGCCGAGCACCAGGGATCCTCCCCCACCAGCGGTGCCCCAGCACGGCTCACCACATTCCAATAAAACCCCAGCCTTAAATCCTGACCCTTCAAATGCACCAGAAAACCCCACTGACATTAATGGATTCTTGTCCACTGAGCATCAGCTTAAACGACGTTCAGATGGATATGACATTAGAGCACGTAAAAGTAACCACAGCATTTAACAGCTCTCACAACAAATGACAAATGCGGCTCAATTAATTGCTCGCTGGACACATCAGAGCAGATTGACACCAAAAAAAGTAAAAATGAAGGTTGCACCACTACATCCATCTCTGCTGAGTGCTCGGGGCAAGATGCTTCACGAGAAAACAACAGGGCTCAAGAGGCCACCACCATCCCAGCTCCTACCCCACATTCCAGGAAACCATCACTGCAGGAGCGTGCCTCAGCTCCTCCCCCCCCCATCATCTCAACCACCAGTTCCCCGCGGTTTCATCGTGTACCAACCATCCCCCAAATTACTGTAGGAAGAGGAGAGCATGGGGGTTGAGGGAAGAGGGGTTTGGGTCGTTTCAGGGGTTTTTAGATGAATGGCTCCTGGGTACTGCAGCACACATAGCACTGATAAACAGCAGAAGAGCATTTCATGCCAATACCCTAAACACAAAGCGCTTTTCAAGTATTGCTGGGGGTTTTATGACTATTACTATCACTTAAAATACGCCTCTAGGCCCCAGAGGATGTGCACATTCACCTTCAAAGAACCAATCTGGCCGTTGCAGGGATTTTGTTAAACCTCTTGTATGGATGTTGTACTTCCCCTAAGGCTATGCAACCAAGTACTTTATATTTCTTAAACCAGACCTCTTAAATATAACTCACAGGCAGCTCCTCCCCTCACAAATGAGTCTCTGGGATTTTGGCAGAGTCCCCAAAAGTCTGTTAACTCCCCAAACCAAGTTATTTTTTGTTTTATTCAACGTTTCTTACAAATGACACAGCACTTTGCTGCTGTCTCCGTTAACAACGGAGCTTGTACCACCTCAGCCAAGAGATCAAGCCCTTCACACTCACAAGCTCCGTGCTTTGTTCTGTGTTCTACTTCTATGTTTCTTTTTTTCTCCCTTCTGGAAAAGAAAACATGCTGATTACACAGCCTTCCAAAAAGGCAAACAGCTGTTGCTGATCCCTGAACAAAGCAGTCTGTTAAAATTAAAGTCCTGGGTATTTTCCCATGGCAAGAGCGAGGCAGGGAAAGGGAAGAGTTGCAGCTTGCTGGTTGAAAAGTCTTCTCTCTGCTTGGCTGCTCTGTACAATTTTAACTGCAAAGGGAGTTGGTACAAACTCGGTCTCCCAGTATTCCCTCCATGCTGACAGGCTGTTAGCAGCCAGGATATGCCCTGCAAGAGGTCAAGGGTGTGGAAAAAACAAACACAAGCAGCAATTTGGGAAGATGAAGAGGAGAGGAAAATCTGTCACAGCAGTTTTTCTGCCTTGGAAAACCAGCCAGCTTCCTCCCCAGTCTGTGCCCTCTTACTCTCTCACTTCTTGCAAGTTATTTCCTTGGAGAGGGGGAGGGAAGTAAAAAGCCACTTATTTTAAATAACTGGTTTCTAGCTACTTGAACAGGGAGACTGATAAAGATGCTGATGCCCAATTCCTCACACTCATAACTCAGAAGAAAATGGCTGAATGGCTGGACGTGTCCCACCATGGATTTTAGCTCCTCATGTCAGCCCACAAAATCCTGTTTCACTTTTAAATACATTGTAGAGGCAAAACAAGCCCAACCCTGCAACACCAACTCAAACTCTTACAGCCCTGAAAAAGGAATTCTGCTTAACCATACAATTTTATTTAACCATATGCATTCTAAAGGGGGGGAGGGGATGCGTGTGTAAGGGAAGAAGACCCTGCAGATTTAATGGTATTTGTCCACACAAGGCAATTAAATTTACTTCCACACTTTGAAAGCCATTCATAGAATCCCAGGATGGTTTGGGTTGGAAGGGATCTTAAAGTCCATCCAGTGCCACCCCATCCCACGGGCAGGGACACCTTCCACTGTCCCAGGCTGCTCCAAGCCCCAAAGTGCAGCCTGGCCTTGGACACTTCCAGGGATCTAGGGGCAGCCACAGCTGCTCTGGGCACCCTGTGCCAGGGCCTGCCCACCCTGCCAGGGAACAATTCCTGCCCAATATCCCATCTATCCCTGCCCTCTGACAGTGGGAAGCCATTCCCTGTGTCCTGTCCCAAGTCCCTCTCCTGCTCTCTTACACTCAGAGTTCAACCAGTCTATAAGCCAGAATCTTCTACATGGCATCACAACAGCTTCCATCACCACAGATCCTTAAATACCTACTGTGACCCTCATGATAATTCAGTTCCAACAGATTTTCTGCTATTATTGATCCTACCAATCTCCAGCCACCTCTGCCAGATCAAAAGAGCAAATCCAGCACCACCTAACTACAAAAAAAAATTAAAAAGCCCCAAACCTAGAGGCTACTTAAGAATCATTTTGGTTAGAAACCCCTTATAAATCATCTAAAGTCCAAACGTTTTCCGCACACTGCCAATGCCACTACTAACCAATATTCCCAAGTGCCATATCCCTCTGCCTTTTGAACACTTCCTGGTGGCTTGACAAAACCAAAGGTTGTGTGCCATTACCTCAAGAGCCACTGAGGTTCAGTGTGAAAAGGGGGGGGAAAAAAACAATCCTTTTTTTGCAGATTTCGTTATTTCCAGGTCCTCACCACCACCACTACGAATTATCTTGGCCCCCAGGCTCTTAGGGCTGACACAGAGCCCGTATGGAGGCTTCCCAGAGCCACGTATGCTCCTGAAACCATTAGCAAGGATCTTTTCCTGTAATCACAGACTGGTTTGGGTTGGAAGGGACCCTAAAACTTAACTCATTCCAACCTCCTGCCTTGGGAAGGGACACCTTCCACTATCCCAGGCTACTCCAAAGCCCTGGAATGCCCCACCTGAGCACCTGCAGCCACAAGTTGACTTCAATATCGTAAATAATATTAGGAGTATTGGCCGTGGATGATCAATATGAAACGTTCCCTCAGAAGAGTGGCACGCCTTACACCCCACACCAGACTGCAGGGCCGCATTTACACAAGGAGCAATTAAAATTCCAGCTGGAAAACGTTAATCCAAGGCTTTGCCAGGCTTCCTGCATATTTCACTGGATACGGCAAAGGACCCTGCGGACTGGCTCAGCTGAAACCTGTGGTGCTTCCCGGAGTTCTCGGAGCTCCCTTTGCACTTTCGAGGACGCCGAGGGGCAAGGAAACTGACACGGAAACCAACGCGCTTGGGGTCTTGCTTTCCCAGAGGAAGTCAGCACCGCGGGATGCCTCACCCCACCTTGGATGTTCACCACACTCCCCAGGGATGTGGCAGACCGCTCGACCGCCTGGCCTCAGCCCCGCCTGTCCCCCCTCTCCTGACAGCCCCCGGCGGGCACTTTTTGGGGTGTTTTGCTCGTTTGGGGGGCTCTGGGGTCGCATTTCCCGCGCCACCGCCGTTCCTCCCCAGACATCCTTTTGAACGCGCGGCCAGGCGCCTTAAAAGGACAAAATATCTGTGGCGGTGGGAGTGGGGGGGAGCGGGAAGGGGAATGTGGGAANCCGCCATGGCGGCGGGAAAGGGCTGAGGCTGCGCGGGGAGCGGGGCCAGCCCCGGCAGGGTCCCTGGGGGGACACTCCGGCAGGGTCCCCGAGCCCCGGCAGGGTCCCCGAGCCCCGGCATCCCTGCCCGGGCACAGTCCCCGAGCCCCGCCACCCTGCGGTGCCCGTGCCCGCATGCCGGAGCCCACCCGGCTCACACGCTCCCCGCTACCGGGATGGCTCCGGGGGTCCTCCAGCGCTCCCGGTTAGAATTCCACGAGGAAGATGCCGGCCGCGGAGCGGAGGCGGGTTCGCCCATCGACGGGGAGGTCGCGCCCCGTCCCCGCACATGGAGCCCGGCGCGGCGAGCATCCGCTCATCACCTCTTCCCTCCTCCTTTTTTATCCCTTGAGGAGCGCCGAACCAAAGGCACGGCGATTTATTGGCCAGGAAAAGGCACTGAGCGAGGGAGAGCGATCCCGCTCCCGCGAGGGCTCCGATTCCCCATTAAAGCGCTCTAATTTCCCTAATCTGCGGCAGGTGTGAAACCGGGGCAGCGCATCCCCCGGCGCGCCGGCACCTGAGGATCCCCGCAACTTTCCCTGCCTCCCTCACACCCTCCGGCGCACCAGGACACTGCAATAAGCTCCCGCTTCTGCCAAACCCCCTCCCCGAAACACCAGCTCCCTCCCGGAGTGCCAGGCACCGCGTCCCGCCGGGCTCCAAGTTTCCCAGCTGGGAGCGTCTCCCTGCGGGGTCCCGGAGCGAGCCCCGGGTTTCTCCCGGCCCCTCCCGCAGCGATAAAGCCTCCATGCCCACGACACGATCCGGTTCAACCCGCCGGCAGCAGCGTCCCCCCGCGCCCGCCGCCGCCCCCGTCCCCCGGCGGGATAGGGCGGCCGGGTCCCCCTCTGCTGGGGGACGCCCGGGTCCCCCTCTGCTGGCACCTCGGCGCTCGCTCCTGCCGCTCTTCCCCCCCAAGCCCGGCGCTCGCAACTTTCCCAGCCCGCGGGGCCAGCCGGGGAGGATGCGGGATGCGGGAATGCCGCGCTCCGGGCTCCGCTCCCTGCCCGGCGGGCGGCGGCGAGGCCGGGGACGGAGCGGGATGAGGAAGAGAGGGAAGGCTGAGCGGCGGGGTGACCCCCTGCTTACTGCGGGCTCTTGGGGTAGAAGGGGAGCGTGACGTGGCTGAGATCCTGGATGTCGAAGGCGGTGGGCTCGGCCGAGATCGCCTGGCGCTTAGTCCGCTGCTCGCCCTGCAAGGTGCCGGCGCTCTGCTGCTGCGCCTGCTGCGTGGCGGGCCGGATCACCGAGCGGTACTTGTCCAGCTCGTTCTGCAGCTTCTGGATCAGTTCGTCCTTCTGGTCCAACTCCAGCTCCAGCTCGTCGATGAGGGCATCCCGCTGCCGCAGCTCCTCGATCTTCTCCTGCAGCGCGTACTGTAAATCCCGCAAAGTGCCCATGGTCCTGCCGCCGCGCTCGCCCCTCGCCGCTCCCGGCAACTTTCCCCCCCCGGGGCCGCCTCCCCGCGCTCGGGCCACCCCGGCTCCCGCCGCCNTGCTCGCCCCGCTCCCTCCCGCCGGCCCCGCCGCGCCGCCCACGCCCCGCGGGCTGCCGAGGAGGGAGGGGGCCGGCCGGGAGCAGCTCCCGGTGCCTGCCCTCCCGGGCTTCTGCTGGAGGCCAGCGCACGGGTCCGAGCCGCCGACCTCCCCTCCCGTCCCGCTGCCGGCGTGGCCCCGCTCCTCTCCCTCCCCTCTGCTCCACTCAAGGTGCCACTTCTCCTTAAAGAACTTATCCCCCCTTTACTTTGCTTTTAAAGAGCCGGTTTTTGTTGTCTTCTCCGAGTGACAGCACAAGCCAGCGTCTGGCATGGCTCCTCCTCAAGCCTCAGCAAGCTCCAGGCTCCAAAAACCCAGATTTTCATGGGAATATCGGTCAAGTCTGTCTGCACTGAAAAAGCCTGGAGGCAGGGCATCTGGCTTCCAGAGCACTAAAAAAAAAAACCCACCCTAACTTAAAATCTGGGAGATTTCTGCCTGGCCCAAATACCCACGTGAAAACCCAAGTTCAGTTTCTACTGTACCAAACCCCATCAGACTTCCGAGTGCAGGGTTTCCCTTCGAGCGCTCGGGTTCTCTGTGTGGCCCTATCTCTGTCATCCAGCCCACCGGGCTGCAGCACAGAAATAACAGAATCAAATAAATGAGCCACAGCAGCCGAGTCCTCGGTGCCAAACGGTTCTGGGTTCTGTTTGCCAGGCACTGAAGCATCAGTGATGCTCGCCCTGAGAGCACAGCTCCAGCCTTGGCTCTCTGGGGAAGAAACAGGGGGCTGTGAGCTGCTTTGGGGGCTCCTGATAAAATCATCCAGCCTGGAAGAACCAGTGATGAAAGCCCCAGAGGGGACGCAGGAACCTCACAAAAGCTTCTGCAGCCCTGGGGCACCAGCACAGTTTCGTGCTCAGAGGTTTCCAGCAGCTGTTTCTGTTCCCTCTTGGGGAGTTTGATTTGGGGAGGAGGAGGATGCAGCCCTGAATATGTTTTTTGAAGGTGGGTGGCACCTTCGTGTTTGTGTCTAGACCTCCCATGCCAGGCATGAGCTGGGAGTGCCAGACATCCAGCCCCTGCTTATGGGACTGAGCTCCTTTGCTCTTGCCCTAATTTTTCCCCCGTTACACACTGGCTCCAGCTTTCAACCTGCAGCTGGTCTTTACAAAATAAATTTATAAAGGAGAACAGATGAGGACTTAGAACTGCTCCCTGCTCCACACTGTTGCTGGAAGGGACCTGGCCTCTGCTCACAGACAAGAGGCTTCGCAGGTTCTTCATGCATTTGATCCTGCATTTTTCGAGATGCACGTGAAAAGGGGGGGAAAAAAATTCCGGTTATGCAAAACTCTTCAGTTTTCAGCCTCCTTGATACATTTGTGCTAGGCACAAAGCAAAGTCCCCCAGTTGTTTCCACGGGTTTAAGTCCAGACAGCATTTTTTACTGTCTATTTCCCCTATTTCCATCTCACATAACTCACTGGGAACAAAAGTACTGAATATCTGCTGAACATTTCCATTTTAAAGACAACAGGCATTAAACAGATGCATTCCTGCTGCCTGCAAACTGGGAATCAGTGATAAATAAAATATTTTAACAGCGTTCAGCCAACACGCTGTAAGTTTTATTGCTTTCCTCCCTGCAGAAGTGAAGTCTGCAGGAGGGGGAGGTGATAGAGTTACCTGAAGCCCACCAGGCTTCAAAAGAATCCCAGCCCTAGGGAAAACTGGCGCATAATTTCTCAGTGACACGCAGTAAAATAGCATTACTTTGTTTCTATGAGAGGGGCACAGCCCAGGACTGAGGCAACAGTGCCCCAGAACAGAAAGGATCCACAGAAAACCATGAGAAGTTATGGCACATAAAGCTGTCAAGGAATTTAGCTGAGTGTATCTAATATATATATTTATTTCCAGGTGGGAAGCAGATTTTCATTAGACCCTTGGGGTCTGAAGAGATATTTTTATGGCCCAGGTTTAGATTTGGGACCATAACCAGCAGCTGTCAAGTCCAAGGCCAGTGTTCCCTGGTTTAAAGATGAGGCCAAAGCAGCCCAGAGGGCTTCACAAGCCAACAGCAGAGCTCTGCCATGGGAAGGCAGCTGGCAGTTGCCTATTTCTGGCTATTCCCTGTTCTCCCAAAGAAACCAGAGCACAGAAACCATGAGACCAGCACAGACCCTGGTGTGTGATCTCNAAAATTTAAAAAATTCTCCAGCTCAACAGAGCAGCTGCTTTGTATGCTTGATCCAGGGAATGGAAAGAAACAGCTTCAGGGAGAAGAATGGCAGGAATGCACCAACTGGCTTGGTGTTGGGAAGATGGGGTGAAGCTGCTCACAGTTTAAGGAAACCTTCAGCTATGAACTTCCCAAGGCCTTTTCCTGCTCCCTCCACCACCAGAGTGTGCCTGGATGTCGAGTGGGAAGCCAAAAAGAGAGCATCTACAGACATCTGCCCCAAAGCACAGCAAACCAGGGCTGGCTGGTGGGAATCACATGGAGCAGGGATGTTTCTCCTCTCTGCTGCACTCACAATATTTCCTCTCTGCACAGCTCCGGGGTTTTGATAGCTTCTGCTTCTGAACCTTTTCAGGGATCATCTGTCACCAAATGCACCCANTTTCTGCCTGGCCCAAATACCCACGTGAAAACCCAAGTTCAGTTTCTACTGTACCAAACCCCATCAGACTTCCGAGTGCAGGGTTTCCCTTCGAGCGCTCGGGTTCTCTGTGTGGCCCTATCTCTGTCATCCAGCCCACCGGGCTGCAGCACAGAAATAACAGAATCAAATAAATGAGCCACAGCAGCCGAGTCCTCGGTGCCAAACGGTTCTGGGTTCTGTTTGCCAGGCACTGAAGCATCAGTGATGCTCGCCCTGAGAGCACAGCTCCAGCCTTGGCTCTCTGGGGAAGAAACAGGGGGCTGTGAGCTGCTTTGGGGGCTCCTGATAAAATCATCCAGCCTGGAAGAACCAGTGATGAAAGCCCCAGAGGGGACGCAGGAACCTCACAAAAGCTTCTGCAGCCCTGGGGCACCAGCACAGTTTCGTGCTCAGAGGTTTCCAGCAGCTGTTTCTGTTCCCTCTTGGGGAGTTTGATTTGGGGAGGAGGAGGATGCAGCCCTGAATATGTTTTTTGAAGGTGGGTGGCACCTTCGTGTTTGTGTCTAGACCTCCCATGCCAGGCATGAGCTGGGAGTGCCAGACATCCAGCCCCTGCTTATGGGACTGAGCTCCTTTGCTCTTGCCCTAATTTTTCCCCCGTTACACACTGGCTCCAGCTTTCAACCTGCAGCTGGTCTTTACAAAATAAATTTATAAAGGAGAACAGATGAGGACTTAGAACTGCTCCCTGCTCCACACTGTTGCTGGAAGGGACCTGGCCTCTGCTCACAGACAAGAGGCTTCGCAGGTTCTTCATGCATTTGATCCTGCATTTTTCGAGATGCACGTGAAAAGGGGGGGAAAAAAATTCCGGTTATGCAAAACTCTTCAGTTTTCAGCCTCCTTGATACATTTGTGCTAGGCACAAAGCAAAGTCCCCCAGTTGTTTCCACGGGTTTAAGTCCAGACAGCATTTTTTACTGTCTATTTCCCCTATTTCCATCTCACATAACTCACTGGGAACAAAAGTACTGAATATCTGCTGAACATTTCCATTTTAAAGACAACAGGCATTAAACAGATGCATTCCTGCTGCCTGCAAACTGGGAATCAGTGATAAATAAAATATTTTAACAGCGTTCAGCCAACACGCTGTAAGTTTTATTGCTTTCCTCCCTGCAGAAGTGAAGTCTGCAGGAGGGGGAGGTGATAGAGTTACCTGAAGCCCACCAGGCTTCAAAAGAATCCCAGCCCTAGGGAAAACTGGCGCATAATTTCTCAGTGACACGCAGTAAAATAGCATTACTTTGTTTCTATGAGAGGGGCACAGCCCAGGACTGAGGCAACAGTGCCCCAGAACAGAAAGGATCCACAGAAAACCATGAGAAGTTATGGCACATAAAGCTGTCAAGGAATTTAGCTGAGTGTATCTAATATATATATTTATTTCCAGGTGGGAAGCAGATTTTCATTAGACCCTTGGGGTCTGAAGAGATATTTTTATGGCCCAGGTTTAGATTTGGGACCATAACCAGCAGCTGTCAAGTCCAAGGCCAGTGTTCCCTGGTTTAAAGATGAGGCCAAAGCAGCCCAGAGGGCTTCACAAGCCAACAGCAGAGCTCTGCCATGGGAAGGCAGCTGGCAGTTGCCTATTTCTGGCTATTCCCTGTTCTCCCAAAGAAACCAGAGCACAGAAACCATGAGACCAGCACAGACCCTGGTGTGTGATCTCAGGGATCCCAGGGCACCACACCGCTCCAAGAAAAATAAACCCTATGGTCCCATTCCTTTCAATTTAAAGCTCCAAATCAAAAAAAAAAAAAANGCCTGGATGTCGAGTGGGAAGCCAAAAAGAGAGCATCTACAGACATCTGCCCCAAAGCACAGCAAACCAGGGCTGGCTGGTGGGAATCACATGGAGCAGGGATGTTTCTCCTCTCTGCTGCACTCACAATATTTCCTCTCTGCACAGCTCCGGGGTTTTGATAGCTTCTGCTTCTGAACCTTTTCAGGGATCATCTGTCACCAAATGCACCCACTCAGCTGCCATTTTCCAAGCTAAAACCTGTATTTGAACGCTGTCTATCCTGTAAACACCTCCCTGGATTCCCGAGAAGAGGCTCAGGGAGCTGGCACAATCCCTGACAGGCAAATGTCACCTTGCTCCAGCCAGCCAGGACAGCACAAACAGAGGCTGGACATGCACCACTGACCACATATATAAACATTTTCTTCCTTCTGGATGTGGTATTTGTTCCTCGCTTAATCCACTCTCTTTTCCCAAAATATCTGCAGGAGCACATCAGCCCATGGCAGAAAGTTGAACTGGCTGGATTTTGTGATAGATTATCCTGCTGGTGGGGCTTCGTGCAGGTTTGGGAAGGTGTGTGACCTGCAGGGCTCTGTCCTCCACTGGCACACAACCAAACTCCTTCCCTACCTGTACAGTCACAGCAGCACCTTTATGATGAGAAGGAATGACAAAAATACAGGAAAATTTCGAGAAAGGCAGCACAGCAGCTGAACCCTTGCAAAAAGCACCTTGAGGTGTAGTCACGCCTGAAACTCTCCACATCTCATCCATGGGATGCCACCTGCTATTCCACCACGTCCCCAAAATCCACAGCAGTCCCCAAGGCAGAGCAAGGAGTGCCACCTACTGAAACATGGACACACCTGACTCCCCCCTAAGGCACATCTGGCCATTTCTTTTGCACCAAAGTGCCTCTGGCAGCTCCTTCTGGGGTCACAGGGCCCTACAGATTTATAAGGGGCACCTGAGAATTAATCCAGCCCTCAGGGATGGGGAGGAAGCTGAAATTACTGTGTCAAAGCAGCCTCGCCAAGACCAAGGAGCAGGAATTGAGTATCTGGGGAGTGCTTCAGCCTCTTTTCTCTAGGAGAACAAGACCTATTTTCTCATGACACTGGATGTTCCTCCTCCCTATTTTGGTCCTTTCCAGAGCTTCTAAAACAAAACCAAAAGCCATTTGTTCCTCCCCACAAAGGGATGGAGATATCCAGTTCTGAGGACTGTTGTTCAAACTCCGTTGATTCCTTTGTGCTGGAAGTCAAATCAACATCTAAACTGGATTATCCTGATGAGTCTCCTTTAGGGTATTGGTTCTTTCTACACTGAGAAGTGTGAAGAGCATGCAGCCATTCCAACCTGCCTAGGAAATCCTCCCAGGATGAATCTGGGGTAGAGAGCATGAGAAGAAAAAGAAAAATACCACAAGGCTTATTAATGGAACAAAAAATTGTTCACTGCAGAGGAAGCCGAAGGAAAAAAATAACAATGTGCTGTTCTGCAGTTATAATGCATTTAGCTTTTTATATCACATTAGGGACACGCAGAACACCAAAATGAATGTTTGTGCCATGCAAAGCCAAAGGAGGAGACATTGGGAGCATGGAATAGCAGAGGATTCTCCAGGAATACAGTGGTTTCCAGCATGTCACACCACACTGAAGATTTAAATTCTCCTTTGTGGGCTCTTTGCCTGGAAGGAAGAGATGGCACAAAGCACCTCCTGTCAGTACAAGGTGAAAGATCTCCCTGCCCTCGTTTTTCCAGGCTGGAGCAAAGCCTGGGCAAATGCTTCCTGCTGGGTGGGCTGCAGAGCTGAAACAACACGAGTATCACTCAGCTCATTACAAGTCCTACAGAAAAACCTTTCTCCACAGCCAGAAGCACAGCAAGCCCTTCAAAGCTTGTTCCTTCCATCAGAACAACCAAAACCACCCCTCTCCTCCTCACTAACAAGACCCTATTCCCACCATCTCTGCCCACACATCTACAGAAGCCTCTGCCATCCAAAAGCAAGTTTTTTCTCCCATGACCGCATGGAAAATCGGATTTCCAGCAGAACTCAGCACCAGCTGGGTGCACGTGGTGGCTGTGTGTCCCCACAGCCCTTCAGGATTAAGGGAATGCTTCTCACATTCTCATATCCTCACCACTTCTCACATCCTCAGCCTGAACGACATCCTTAGGGCCAGGCTTTCTCCAGGAAGGATCACACACATGATCCCAATCCCTGCTGTAGGAACCAGTGCCACGATCCTCCTGTCCAGGCACACCTCAAGTGACTGGTTCATTTTTCACCACTTCCCAGGATAGGCTGGACTGCCCAGCAATGTCAGACACAGGCAGAGCTTAAACACTTCTTCCTCTGGGCTGAATTAAACCAGAAACAGCTTCCAAACAATTCAGCTGCTTTGGGAAGTCTCCTTAGGCTCAGATTAAGCAGAAACTTGTTCTGAAAGCTGCCAAAATAAACACCCCATGCTCTTTGCAGTTACCACAATTAGACACTGCCCATAGCCTGCTTCTCCCAGCAGTCCCAGGGCACTGACTATGCAGAGCAAAAGCAGCATTTAGACAAGGCAGGCCCTGGAAATGCAGTTTTCCTTTTGCTTTCAGCCATAAGCAACCAGCAAATGAACCCAGGGACCAATTAAATTAAATGTAAGGAAGCAGATTTAGTCGTGAAGCCACAAGACCCAGGATGCAACGGAGGTGAAGTCTGTAAAAAACATCAACTCAGTTGATGTTGCTGGGAAAACAGGTTCATTCTGCTCCCACACACATCTCTGTTGGACTGGGGGAAGCTCAAACAGTTGAAGGAAGGTGGGAGCCATGCGCTGGGTCTGATTTCCACACGGGGATGGCTGGGGTAGCCAGGCCAGCTTCCTTCCCCTTCTCATCAGCCAGACCTGAACCGCTGGGGACAGCCCATGCTCAGTGACCCTGTGACCTTCACTGCCCCCCCTCCCCACATTCCTCCTTGGATTGCATCTTTTCTACACCTTTTCCAAGTGAAATCACCTCTTGACTTGTCTTTATGTGGGACTCCAACAAGCAACAACAGCTCCCAGGGCACCCCTGGAAACACAGAAGGGTTTGGGTGGGAAGGAACCTTAAATCTCAGCTCATTTTACCATGGGCAGGGACACCTTCGACCATCCCAGGTGGCTCCGAGCCCCGAAGTCCAGCCTGGCCTTGGACACTGTCAGGGATCCAGGGGCAGCCACAGCTGTGCCAGGGCCTGCCCACCCTGCCAGGGAGCAATTCCTTCCCAATATCCCATCTATCCCTGTCCTCTGGCAGGGGAAGCCATTCCCTGTGCCTCCATCCCTTGTACAGAGTCTCTCTCCAGGTTTCCTGTAGCTCCTTCAGGCCCTGGAAGGCCACAGTGAGGTCACCCCAAAGCTTCTCCTCTCCAGGCTGAACAATCCCAGCTCTGCCAGAGCACTGCTCCTTGTCAGATGCTGGGAAAAACTTGGGCTCACCAGAAAGGAGATTTGTTCCACGAGATGGCTGCAATTCTTCATTGTTTCTTTTTAAAACACAACACAACCACAGCTGAACTCCTCAGTTTCAGCTTTTCCCCTCCCTGACCTGCGCTGCCTCCTGCACCTCACTCACTGTTTGAGTCACGGAGCCCTGGCTGCAAGAGGTGGAAAGCAAAACCCTCAGGAAGGTGAGAACAGCAAGAAGCTCATTTCCCCCCCACCCAAATTATATTAATAGATAGCAGCTCATTTCTCCAGACTCATTTTGAGGCTGTTTGATACCATTCCTCCACTTCAGGGGTTTCACAGTGACAAACCTCTCCGCAGGCCCGAGCATTTGCAATTCCAGGTGCTCCCTCTGCTCACCCTTCCAGTCCCTGCAGTGTTTCTTATCTCTCCTCACCAGTAATGCACCACTCACCTCCCATAATTGCCTTGGTCTGTTGGGTTGATTTATCCAGCCTTCAAAACAATTCATTTATATTTGAAATTGGATTAGAAATAAACACAAATCCCGCTCCCCCGATATGAAAATAACCAGTGTGTTACCATTATTTCATGATGCATTGAGAACAAGTGCCATCTCTTTATACAATCAGTTTAATTCCCCTGCTTATTAAAAAATATTATTTGGCTGTTTCAGGTATTTATAATAATAAACACAGACCACAGATTTTAAATCTGGGGTTTACATGCCTGGAGAACAGGCTGGTGTTCCTTTAAGTCACACTGAGAGCTGCCTTCCTTTTTAAAAACAGATTTGTGCCAGAATTTATCCTGAAGTCTTCGACATTTGCACGTCCTGAGCAACAGCAAATATTCCACTGGAGCACCACTCTTATTCGGGGATCTACAGGTGTTATGGCCACAATTCCACCAATACTAAACTCTTTCTCTCCGAGAACATTTCCCAAAAAGCTCTGTCCACAGGAGCTGAGCCCTGTGATCATTTAAGGCTCAGAATCAATGGCTGCACCCCACAGTCGGCCTGGCTTGTTACAGTACCAAGGAAATATCCATGAATCATCCAGGCACAATCTGCAAACAGGGCTCACATCAGGCCTCACAAAGGTTTTACCACACTCCACTGGCTTCTACAGCGATTTCTTATTTATGCTTGGGGGCACTCCATCAAGCTGGGCTCTCAGAGTGTGTAAAATGTTTATATTCACCGTTTTCTCTGTCAGCGTTTGCAGGGACTGATTGCTCTACTCAGCAGAGCATTAGAGACCAGCACTCGCCCGATTTCCTCAGCTCCACCAGCGTCTCTCAGCTGAGTGCCCTGGGTGACTCAGGGGACGGGCAGAGCTTTTATCCTCACCTTTCTTCCATCTCTGGGGAAGATCAGCAGCCAAACCCCTGGCTGAGGTGCAGGGCTCCCTCCTGGCAGGCACTGCTCCACCTCCTCCCCTCAGTCCCATTCCCAGCTGCTTTTCCTCTGACCTTAACCCTTCTCCACGGCAGAGTACTCAAACATGCCAGGAAGGTTCACCTGTGCACCTCTTCCCCACCAGCTCCCAACCTTCAGTTTGTGTGGAAAACAGTACAATTGTCACTTCTGGGGAATTGTGATACCAACTACTGGGAGTTTCCTCAAACCTAAAGGGAAAAATTATCTTGGAAGTGATGCCGCTGCAAAGGCAAAGTGGTTTGGGTCTGCTTCTCTGTGGTCAGGAAAGAAAGATTCCTAGGCTGGTATTGATCTTTTATATAATCACAGAAGGGTTTGGGTTGGAAGGGACCTTAAAGCTCATCCAATACCACCCCCTGCCATGGGCAGGGACACCTTCCACTGTCCCAGGCGGCTCCAAGCCCCAAAGTCCAACCTGGTCTTGGACACTGCCAAGTATCCAGGGGCAGCCCCAGCTGCTCTGGGCACCCTGTGCCAGGGCCTGCCCACCCTGCCAGGGAACAATTCCTGCCCAGTATCCCATCTATCCCTGTCCTCTGCCAGTGGAAGCCATCCCCCCTTGTCACTCCATCCCTTGTACAGAGTCTCTCTCCGTGTTTCCTGTCAGCTCCCCCAGGAACTGGAAGGCCTCAGTGAGGTCACACCAAAGCTTCTCCTCTCCAGGCTGAACAATTCCAGCTCTCCCAGCCTTTCCTCCCAGCAGAGCTGCTCCATCCCTCTGCCCATCCTGGTGCCTGCCCTGGGCTCTCCCCAGCAGCTCCCTGCGCTGGCACCAGGTGATTTCTCTTCAAGAATCGTGTGTGTCGCAGCTTTATCTTCTCTGCTTTCCTTGAGCAACCTGGCCCAGGCAACAGGGCCCTTTCCCCCTTCCCGAGCTTCTGCAATCCCAACGCACAAATCCCGGTGTCCAAAGGCCTGCGCAGAGCTCCTGGCACGGCGGGAAGGATCAGTGCTGTGGGTACGAGGCACAAACGCTGCGCTGTGCGGCAGGAAGGCAAACGCGCTCCAGATCCCTGCTCCCCGAACAGGGGCGCGAACTCACGGCCCGCTTCCAAACCACCCCTGCTCCTTTTCCACGCGCACAAAAAAAATCGCTTTTTCTTTGCTCTGCGCCCGCCGTTCCCTTTTCCCCTTTTGCTTCCAAGCCGGGGCTACCAGCAAGGCCAGGGTTTGCAGCTGATGCTTCGGGCATGACGCGGCCCCTGTACCAAGCTCCCCAGTGGGTGCTCGCCGGCTCTGCTCCCTTACATGGCCTGCAGCTCGGGCAGGCACAGCATTCCCCACATTCCTCCCTTTTTTCCCTGCTTTTCATCCCCGTTTCTCCCGGGAGGAGGGAGCGCAAACACAAGGAGTAAGGCCGCCCTCTGCTGCCCTGCCCGAGCCGCGGCCTCACACCGAACGCTCGGGCAAGCGACGCCGCCACAAAGG
>WAAG01006670.1:121180-131276 GCA_013390105.1 Tichodroma muraria
AAAAAAGGCATTAGCAGCCATGCAATGCAATTAAAAGGCTGCTGTGGAGCGGTGGCTGAGTCACAAACTCGAGCTCCTTGGGAGCGTCTCCAGCCCCGGGGGCTTTTATCCTGGCGCAGGGGGGGTTAAAAGCTAAAAGCGAGGGGAAAGTGCTCGGGAGAAGCGTGGGAAGGACAGCAAACAGCCAGGGCAGGATGAGCAGCTGGGCGGGAAGCTGAGACACACTCAGACTGGAAATGCGGAACCAATATTGAAGGCAGAGCAATTAGGGCAATTAATCTTCCCTGCAGCTCGCAGGGCATCCTCAGTCACCGGCAGGGCTTTGAGCCGGGATGGGAAGGGGGTGATTTTATTAATGACAGAAACGCACCAGGGAAAGCAAAGCCCCCACGGAGGCCAAGGGCTCATCTGCAAACGGGGCTGGGCGAGCAAAGCCGGCCCTGCTGACCTCCTGAGATTCCCACTCAGGAGCTGAAGCTCTTCCCATTCCTTCTCTGCCACCCAGCGTCGACCAGCCCCGCCAGAAGAGCTCCAAAGCGGCCACAAATGTAACTTTAAATCTCCTTGCCCAAGTCAGGGTTTCACTCCGGACTTGGAGACGCTGCCGGCGCCAACTTCCTGCCGGCTGGAATGGGGATGCAGGGATTTATCAGCTCCGCGTTCTCCCTGACAGTGTGAACACCATGAGCACAACACCCACGCAAGGAGCTGCTGCTTCCAGTTCCCAGGGAATCACAGGCTCGGAGTAGGGTGAGGAAAAGAATCACTGAGCTCCAGTGGACTTTTTCGTGTGCTGCCTGGGCAGGAGCCATCGCAGAAACGCTGGCTGGAGAGATTCATGGCATCGTTCCATGGGAAGTTTTCCTCTGTGTTTTGCAGTTGATTTTAAGCTTTTAAAAGAGGGCTGGTTTTTAGCTACTGAATATTTGGCGAGAAGGAGAAGGAGAAATACGGAGAAGGAGAAAGAAGAAGGAGAAAGAAGGAGAAAGAAGAAGGAGAAAGAAGGAGAAAGAAGGAGAAGGAGAAGGAGGAGAAGGAGGAGGAGGAGGAGGAGGAGGAGAAGGAGAAGGAGAAGGAGAAGGAGGAGAAGGAGAAGGAGAAGGAGAAGGAGAAGGAGAAGGAGAAGGAGGCTCCCCAAAATAGAAACCAACCAGCCCAACATAACAGATGGGAATGAGCTGTACCTGCTCTTAATCTCAGAGCTGGAACTACAATTCAGGGGTCTACACAGCCAAAAAGGTGCAAGAGACAATGAGCAGCAGGAACTGGGCGTGTGAGACACAACTGCCCCAAAATCAAATGGTCTCTGCAGCTGATGCTTTAGGATGGATTTGACTGGACTCAGGAAAGATTGATCAGACCCCAAAATTTCCCTAAAACCAGTCTTCAGTTGATCCACAACACCATTTCCACTTCCTTTTTTGCTTTTCTGCCTCCAAATATGTGGAATAATGGAGTAAAAAATTTAATATTCATAATACCCACACCAGCTCAACCTATATTTTTGCAGCATCTTCCCACAGAAGAACAAGTTCCTGGTTGAAGTTGCCACAAGCATTCTCCTATCAAAAGATAAAACACTTTGAAATTCTTCTTTTTTTTAAGTGATTATTTTAATGTCACGGAGGGGAGGGATAAATTTCAATTCGGCTTCAAGTCTCTCTGCCCCAGCAGTGCTGAGAAATGTGGGGAAGAAGATTTAAAACGTCAGGGTTCCTGCAGGGGAGACCAACTGCTCCGGTCTGTGCTTCCCAAAAGGCATTGCAGCCTTTTCCCTGGATGGGACATGTGATAATAAATCTGCAGATCAAAGTGAGAAACCTGCTCCTGGCAGGGAGAGCCCAGCCTTGCATTGTGGGATGAAAGGGAAGGCAAAGATTTCACCCTTTACTTGACACAGATTTCAGAAAGTAGCATGGAAATCAGTGGGGGGAGAAAAACAAACAAAACACGAGCACCACCTTTTATGATGCTTTCATTTTAGTATTTTATTTTATTATTTTTTTAATATTGAACAGGTCCTTTTCTGAACTACAGAGAAGACAGAAATAAAGTAGCCAAGTAGGTGGCTGCTGTCTATTGATAAAATACACTCTGAGTGTCATTCCATGAAAATTTTCCCTCTAAGAGCTGATTTGGGGATATTTTTCCTCCTGCCTCCATGCAGGCTGAAATGGCATCAGAAATGCACCCAAAGCTTTGTGAAAAGGATAAGCATCAAATGCAGAAAAAGCAGAATCCCTGACTGATTTGGGCGAGCTGGCAGATGGGAAGCAAAACCACCTTGGAGATACAGCCCTGGTGCTGCCAAATTTTCCCAAATAAAGCAGCTTCCCAGTGTTTTTCCCACCTTCCCAGAGAGCCCCTTCCCAGCTTTTCTCCATTCTGCCTTTCCAAACTTTCAGAACCTTTCTGTATTTCTACAAGCACAGAATTATTTTCTTTTGAAAGTCAAAAAACCCCCCCTGGGCTGGAGCAATAGGGGGCACTGGATGTATTTATTCCTTCCAGCTTCCTGAATTTTTTTTAAAGATACATTTTTAGGAAGTGTAGCAACTCCCCAGATGTCTCTCCCTGCATCTTTCCCTGTTCCACAGTCACTTCTGAGATTCCTTACAAACAGCCAAGCTGGAATCAACCTTTGGGATGCATTTTTAAGGGATCACTTCCTGCTATTCCCACCGATTCCAGGCCTTAAAAGTTGAATTTTGGCTGAATTGAAAAAAAAGTTGAATTGACTTAATGATTGCAAGCACCAAAATTCTGTTTTGAGCCACTCAGAGGACTTGAGTCTAGTTCTTTGGGGTCTCAAGGAATTATTCCCAGTTATCCTTCCCAATTCCACACACCACAGGAAAAATAATACAGACCACAGCTCCTCAGATATTAAACAGTTAAAAAATTTAAATATTGGCTATACAATGCAGATACATGAATAGAAAGTAGAATTCCAAGATTTAGGATCTGATCCCTTACTACAAACAGCTAAATAGAATTTTATCTTTTTAAAGCAGAATTTTTATATTAATTGGTCAGTGAAAATCCTGGTGGTGACTTTTACCTGGGAGGATTTTATAGAAACTCCCAAGAAAGTGTAAAATGCTAATGAAAACAACTCAAAATTCCCATCCTGCTGTGCATGCTGCAATCAATCAATCAATCAATCACAGCCTCCTTTAGTGCAAACTTTGTGCCAGAAACCCCAAATATTAGGATATTTCTCCTGAACCTGTTTCCCACCTGAAGAGTTTCCTTCTGGGTATTTCATAGTAAATAATTCTTTGTTTTCTCCCCCTGTTTGAGTTTTCCATCACCCCACCAGCCTGTCCTTAATTCACTGCCAGGAGGTTGATGTTTTCACCCCATTTTACACCTTTAAATGCTTCATAACCGGGAATCACCAAGAAAATTGCTGCCAAATCTATTTACACTCCTTGGAGTTAAACAGAAGAGATTTGATCCCATTACTGGAGAGCTTTTCCCCCTCTCCTGGAGCAATTCCCACAACATGAATTAAATCAGCCCCCAACATGAATTAAATCGAAAAACTGAATTTTAAATTTAAAATTATCTCAGTCATTTATCTTTGTGGATCCCCAGGATCATTCCAGCTCCTGCCACCACCCATGGGCCTGAGCTCAGCCTCCCTCCCTCCTTTTTTAGCATCTTCTTCCTCATTTGTGACTACAGGGTTTTATTACTAATGGAACAAAAATGCTCTGAGAACACCCATGAGCAGGACACAGAAAAAAAAATCTTTTTGAAAAAAAAAAGAAAAAAGCAATCCTCATCTTTTCCACTCAGAAGGTCATGGCAGAGGGGAAAGCTCTTCAGGAAGCCCCTTGCCAAGCTCTGTCAGAGATTTTCCAGGACATGCAGCAACTCCACAACCAAGTGGAAACCTTGGGAAGGCTTTTTCCTGAAGTTTCTCATTAGCAAAGAGGCACTCAGAGTTTTATTTTAGTCCTTTCTGTCCCATTTTACTCTGGTAAGACTTCACCACCCAGGGGGATT
Organism: Tichodroma muraria; assembly: GCA_013390105.1. NCBI lineage: Eukaryota > Metazoa > Chordata > Aves > Passeriformes > Sittidae > Tichodroma > Tichodroma muraria. The sequence goes on from WAAG01006670.1 coordinate 125,195, forward strand.
TTTGCTTTTCCATCACGAGGGACGATTTCTGACAAAAATGACAGAACAATTCTGACAAAAGTGACACAAAAATTCTGACGAAAAGGATACAAAAATTCTGACAAAAATGATTTTAAAAAATCTGACAGAAATCATAAAAGAGGCCAAATGAAGAGTGAGTGAGGCCAAGCAGTTTTATACCACCACATCCACGTGCCACTTATAAAATCACAGCGGCAAGAGGGACACAGGACCCTTTTTCTCCTCCAAACCAAGAGATGTCCACAAGCTGCTGCAGAAAAACAACACCATCTCAACGCCCAGCTTTCTGTGTTTTTATAAATCCACTCACACCAAAGATCCAGGAGGGAAGGGCAGATTCTGGTGGCCTTGCCTGGGAGAACAGCTGAGGTTTAGAGCCCACATGTAACCAGGTTTTCAGGGATTGGGAAGCAGAGCTCCAGGCAGAGGGAAGGTGGGGGACATGGAGATCTGGCAGCTGCCCTGAAATCTCTGGGCCTGTGGTTTGGTGCCCCAAGGGAGGCTCCAAAAACCTCCTGACTTGAGGCATTTAAAAATAGGCCGAAGGAAGAATTTGGGATGACGCCGCTGGGACGGAGCCTGCGTCAGCCAGGGATGGGCACTGGAACTGCCTCATTCCCTGCCCAGCCCGGCCTTTCCTGCCCCTGCTGAGGGCAGCCTGGGCATGGCTGTGCCCTTCCTCGGGGTAGACCTGAGAAACACGCAAGCAAAGCCAAAGATTCCAAGTTTTCATCCCAAACCACCCAGAAAAATGATAATCCTGCCATCTTGCCCGTCCCCGGGACCAGAGATCATATCAAATAATCAATTTTTATTTAATTTCACATATTTATACATAAATCAATCCAATTTTTTTTATTTATTTATTTCAGGTGTTTATATATATAAATTAATACCTGTTTTGTACTATTTTTGGAGGAGGTGGAAGGGCAAGCTGAGTTTAGCTGATGCTGCTGTGCCCACGAGGAAGCACCAAAGGGATACGATGGAAAAGGTGGATTGGGTGACCAGGGCTACTGGTGACAGACAGACAGACAGACAGACGCCAGGCTGTACCCAGTTGAAAGGCACCATCTGATGCCCTTTGGGAGCCAAACTTCCCCCCATCCTGGCTCGATTTTCAGGTCTCCTGTAAACCAAAGGGAAGCGGTGCCCAGGGAAGGGGGGAGCAGTGAGTTCAGCCCATTAAAAATTAAAAGACAGGAAATGATTTCCATTGATTAACCATAAACATTTGTTCCTCTCCCTTTCTAAAACCCTTCTGGTGCTTGTTTGTCTGACCTTGGACTTCTCGAGGGGCTGATGCCACACCTCTCCCTGCAGTGACAAGCCCTTTGTCCCCCCATCTTCACTCAATACCCTCCACTGCTTCATGCCACTACTTGCTCCGTCCAAATGAGCAGAGGATCAAGCAAAGAGTCCATCTCCCACTTTTATCACTCTCTTTGGAATATTTTGCAGCTCTCCCCAAATTTAAGCAGCCCTGTCAAACTTCCTCTGTGTTTCCCTCCCTTGGAGCAGCCGTGCGCTCCCAACACAACGAGCTATGAGAACAGTGTTAATTCCTCCTCTGCCAGTATAATTCCAGCTAATAAAATCCTTCTGATCTTTGGTGGGGATCACCCCGGGGTGAAGCATCCAAGGAATTTGCTGTTGCAGTGCATCAGGAGCGCATGGGACCGGATTGGGGATGAGTAAATGAGGAAGAGAGGCGTTGTTAGAGCCATAATTAATGGCAAAATCACTGCTGTCCTTCCTCTGAGCTTTGCAAAGCGATGCTGACCCTTACAGAGAGAAACAGCAGACTCAGATCCAGCAGAAGTTCCCTGTTTGAACTATTTCAGACATAGCTGCTGCGTGGTGTCAAATATTGCATGAGGACAGCCCCAAACTGTCCTTCCTCGGCTTAAAGGCTGCAGTGTCACACACTGGCACTGGTGTCCCACCAGTAAAAAAATGAGGCCAAAGCTCCTCTTCCAGGCTGGCCAGGCCCCGAGGGAGGGCGGTTCCAGGTAGTGGGGAAGCAGCTGGGTTGTTTTTCACGGGCAGGCTGAGCGCAGGATCGATACCGCTTTAGCGGCTGGCAGCTGATGAGATCATGGCTAAATTAACGAGGGCAGGCAGCTCAGTTCCCAGAAAGGGGCTGAGGGAGGAAGGACACGGCCCAAGGGAGGGGAAAGATCCCTCTTGCCATGCTCAGGGGGTTGGAGGCCATCAACAGAGCAGCTCCTGGGGTGGTGGAGATGTGAGATAAAAGTGTTCCGGGGGGGGGAAAAGCGACGGAGAATTGCAGGGCTGTGCAGGACATCTCTGCTTTAGCCTGGGGCAGCCCCAGGCCAGCTTTGAAGGTGACTTTGCCTTGAGTTTTGGACTGGGGACCACCCAGGCTGCCCAGTTTTTACCCCAGGCATGGCTAGTCCTGGCCTGAGCACCACCCAAACTCCAGAGATGGACTGATCCTGCCACGGCCATCAGCAAACACCAGCTTGTCCCAAGTTTTGCTGCATCAAGTCAAGAGGATCCACTCCAATCCTCCATCCCTGGTACCACCCAAAGCCTTTAATCCTGAGTTTAAACACTTTGGGTGAGCACACACCCTCAGCAAAGTATTCCCCAACACCTCAAGGAAGGTGGAGGCAGGAGAAACAAGGATTCATGCCTGATTTTATCTGGAAAACCACAGGCAGGAGGACTGTCCAGGACTGGGAGGCTGAAACCACAATATACCCCAATACCTCGCCTTAAACGTTAGACCCCACTGCCATCTTGTGGCAAATGCTTCCTGAAATAAAGCTAAAAAGGGGGGAAAATCCATTAAAAAGTTGCAGAAAAAGTTAGGGAGCCGAGAAGGATGGGTAAATTACCAGGAACAGGGTGGGGAAACTCATCTGTCTTGAATGATGCTGAGGCTGAGCCTACAGCACTGTGTCAGACCGAAACAGGCATGGAAAAACCCAGGGATGGCACGGTCCAAGCTGGATCGGGGGAGTTGAGGATACACACAAAACGTGGAATTGCCTGCCAGCGTTTCAACAAAGTTGCTATTCCAAAAGCATTCCAGAGCTCCCAAAGTCATTTTGCGCCGCCCTGGATTGAAGGAGGCTCCTCGCCCCACATAAGCAGGACTTGGCTGGAATTAGACCTTGCACCTCAGAGTTAAGGCAGGCAGCCGCTGGAATTTCCCGGGAGGACGATCTGGAGGTGGGATTAGGGCTCAGGTCGATCACTCCCAGGGCAAGAGCACCTCTGGGTGCTGGGGAGCCACCAATGAGCACCCCTGGGCGCAGGGACAGGCAGGGCTGATCCAGCTCTCACTCCTGGCTTTGCCACACCTCAGCATTTACTTTTTGCATCATCGATCATCTGCAGTGCCTTTGCTTAGCAACTGGCCATCACTTTAGCAAAGTGCCTGGGTTGCTGCATCATCCACGGATGGCTCCCGCCCTGCCAGGAAAAACAGGGACAAACTGGTTTTCCTTCTTTGTGTTGCCGTAAGGGACTGGCAGGTGCTGGATCAGACAGCCCCAAGGCCTTGTGTGATCCGAAACACTCACTGGCTGTGGGTAAAAGTGAATCAAAACTCACTGACCATAAATAAATTAAGGAATCATTTACAGGAAGTGTGGCTCTGCTCTCAACTCAAATCTCTGCTGGCAGGAACACAACAAGGAACAACGGGGAGGAATTATTTTGAAGACAGGCACAGAAAGCGGCTACATTGAAAGAAAATCTAGTTTACAGATTGGATACATGAATATCTCTATACACCTGGCCAGCTACACAGCAAAGCTTTCTGCCATTAAAATTTATATTTTCGTGTTATCAAAAGGAACAACAGCATAAAAAAACACGTCCAGACCAAAGATAACACATCCTTCACCGCCTTTCTGTTTACACATCTCTGTTCTTTGGAGCTCTGCAAGCCTCTACCCTTGCTGCACGTGCCAGGAGTGCATTACAAGAGGCACAACGTATTTAAAACAACTGCATTCTCTGCTTTCAGCTGAGATTTATCCCTGTTTGAGTTCCTGTCATCCTGCAGTTTGCTGCTTTCAACTCCTTGACAGTTTTACTTGTTGGTGTATATTACACACGATAAATAAACCCAATTATATTGTCAATAGCTACACCTTTATCTTCAGAGATGACAAAGTGTTTGGAGGTTGATCCCAGGTAAAAAGGTTTCTGATGGCATTCAGTTGAAAACAGACGGGCCTGACCATCCTCTTGGGGGTGGGAGTTGTCTGTGGGTTTTGGAAAAGAGGTGCTGCCCATCCTCAGCCTCCCAGGGATGAGGGATGGAGAGCTGGGATGCTGCTGCTGTCGCTGGAGCACGGGCTGTTGGAGGTGCATGAGCTCCCCCGTAAATAAATCAGCCGAGTGCTGTCAGCAGTTCTGAGATGCCAGAGCCAGAGAAAGCCCCGGGGACACTGAGGGGAGCTGGCACCAGCCAGAGCCATTCCTGCCTCGGGCCGGCGGCGGGAGCAGGGAAAGCTCGTCATGCTCTTGGCACAGGCCTCTGCAGCACAGCCCTTTGCTCCCTGATCCCAGGACAGCCAGATCAAGGACCCAGACACCGCCCATGAAAACACACCCGGATCTAACCCATGGTGGGAAGGGATTTGGGGGGAAAACGGGGGAAAAAAGGGAGGTTGTGGGTGCAGCGTGCTCGGCACGCCATGGAGCCGCCCGCCGCTCTCCCAGCAACGACATGGGAGAAGAATTAAGCGGAATTAAAGGAAGAATTAAGAATTAAAACCCAAAAGCAATCCCAGACTGGCTTGGTTACCATTGTCATGGCTACCACGAGCGAGGCTGAGGCATGGGGGGATGCCAAGGGATGGAGTTCCAGCCTGGAACTGCCCGCAGACCTCACCAGGAGTTTTCCCTGCCCGCTGAAACATCATCTGCAGATGATGGGAATGATGCAGGATGGGACAAATGACCTTCACTGCACCACATGGACACAGCTTTTCCCGCAGCTGGCCTGCCAACCCAAACTGGGAACAGCACAGGAAAGCCTCAGGCCAGGACTAAGCCTCGCTAGAGCCATGAGCAGGTTTAACAACTTCTAAATAAGTGATTTACACAGGCTGGGGACACTGAGTCCCTGCCCTCACCACCATCAAGTGCCAGGTCACTGTCACCTTCCCTGTGGCAGGTGAGGCTCGGGATTATCGTTGCCTCCAAAAAAACCAACAGCAAAAGGAAAAGTTGGATGTGGTTTCTTCTGCACCCACAACACCTGGCCTCTGCCTTGGGCAGGGGTTGCAAAGGGACGTGCTGCCCCAGGGAAGGACGAACAGACACGCTCAGCTCGCACTCACACACCTCCCCGGGCACAGCAGTTTGTTCTATAAAATCACCACAGGCAGGGAAAAGGATAATAATGAATAAAAAAAGCCCAAAGCCAAGTGCTCCTCGTTAGAGCAATAGTCCCATTAACAAGGGGCAGGGGACAGGCGAGGAGGAAAGGGCTGGAGTTTGGTCTGGGCACATTTGGGGAGCGGGCTGAGGCGAGAGCTGTGGATTCACACCCCCACACAGATCCCGTCGGGAATGGCTCTGCTGAAATAAATCACACAGAGGACACGAGACTGTGCCTGGCTCGAGAAGCGCCAGCCACAGCCTCTGCCCAAAGCAGGGTCACCACTGTGGTCACACACAACTTCTCCATCACACTCAACACCCTCACAACTTCTCCATCACTTCAACCTCCCCAGCAGCCAGCACAGCACCACGCTCCCCGGTTTTCCCACACGTATGGAAGAAGGACAACCTCCAAGACCCCGGGCTGAGCGATGCAGACCCCATGCTCCCCCCAAAAATCCTCTCCCGAGGGTGCCTGACAGCAGCACAGGGAAACAGAATCGCGGAATCATTAGTGTGGAAAAAGTCCTCCAGGATCAGCGAGTCCCGCCGGGATAACAGGAGGCAAAGCACGGGTGGAGCAGCGTGGGCTCGTTTTGGGGGAGAACGGGGTGGGGAAAGGGGGCCTAGGGCGAGGGGTAGCACCTGCCCCGGGAACGGGGCTGCCGGGGGTGCTGGCGGCTCTCTAGCA
>WAAG01006670.1:141969-160884 GCA_013390105.1 Tichodroma muraria
TATACATATATATTATTATGCATTTTTTAAAATATATATTAAAAAATTTAGGCAGCTGTAAATCAATAATAAAAAATGGTTCCACCTTTCAGGAAAACTCATCCCCCAGAGCATTTCCCCTGTGCAGCCGTGGAACAAAGCCCTGCCACCTCTCCTGCCCCTGATGGCAGCGGTGGCAGGGGGTGACATCCAGCAGCACAGCACAGCTGTGGCAGCCACCTGGCCAGCCACAAATCCATTCAGCCTCCCACTGGCTATTCCCAGACAGAAATGCTCCTGGAAAATGCTCAGCATCTCATCCGTGACCGATCCAAAAAGCTTCCAGCCCCTCGCTGTCGTGTCCGGTGCCAAAATTGGGTGACAACTGATGGTTATCTTGGGAAGGCAATGCCACTAAAGGCTGCTCCTCCTCAGCACCCTCCAAACTGACTTTGGATCAGCTCCAAGAGCAGCCTGGCTGTGGCTGGGGATGTTTGGGGCAGCGGGATTTGAGGCAGAGCCCATTTTTCCGTCCTCGTGCCTGCTCGCGTCCTGCCTTTGGATGCAGAGCTTGGAGGTGACGACACAACCCTCATCAAGGAACTCTTGACGTGACAAAAGCGGCTCCGGAAAATCAGGAGGGGGACAAAGCAGTTGGAAAAGGCCCGTGGAGATGGCCCCCATTCCGGTTTGCTGTAGAGGGAACGTTGAGCAGGAGCAGCTCCGAGTGTGAGCTGGGCCCGGGCCAGGCGCGGCTCTGTGGGATCCGCGTGGGAATGTCAGCCCTGAGCGACTGCGGGGAAAGCAGCGACCTCCCCGCACAGCCGTGAGCCCCAGGGAGACTTTCCCACAAGTGGCTCTTGCCCTGTGCTCTTCTGACCTAAAAATCCCCTCAGGAGCCGCTTTCCTGAAGTGGCAGCACGTGCTCTGGCATCTCCCAGCAATCCCAGCAGGCTCCCGCTGGAAGCACTGGGAAAGGGGCCCCAGCAGGCTCTGGGAGCACCAGGGCTGTCCCCGAGGATGGGGATCCCCCACTGCTCAGGGCTGCTCTTCCAGGGGCCTTTTCACCCAGCAGCGAGGCTATTTTTAAACCCCATTCTTCACTGTGCTGCTGCAGCCCGACTCCTGCACAGCCCCGTCGTTAACTCCGTTATTTTGGTTGTTATTCCTTTATTCCTTGGCTTGCATCCTGCTTTTCTAGGACACCACATGAACTCCAACTGCTTCACAGGGACAGAGAATATTTGACTCCCCAGTCCTGCCCAGTGCCCTGGGACATCCCCGTCACGTGCTGGTCTGTGAAGCCTCCTCAACTTTTACATCTTTATATCAATATTTAGGTGTTGGAGCTGAACTGTTTATTTCATTTTCTTCCAGCAAAGCTTGCATCCTCCGAGAACATCCTGCAGCTTCCCAGCCTTTATTTGGATTTCCACAGCATTTTAACAACAATAATGTAATTTCCCAGCAGAGCCGTTAACGTCAGGCTCCTTGAGAAATTAATATACTGAATATCAATGTTCTTTTCCTCTTCAATTTTGCCTTGTTTGGCAGCTATTTTTACCTCGATTCCCTCAAGGACTCTCTTCTTTCTAAATGCATTTTCACTTTAAAATCCCAAGCAACGTTCAGCTTCCATGACTTTTTCCTTTGGAAACTACTGAGCAGACAAACCATTCCAAGATGATCCTCAGCTCCTGTAAACTCTCCCAACACAGGTGTTCACGTTTAGGTTCCTTAAAAATAGAATTTTCATTATTAAATCCTTTTTTACTAAGGAATGACACCCTGTTCTGCTCACCACGTGTTCATACTGTCTTGGGAGGAGAAGAAATAATGAAAACCCCACGGATTTGCATGAAAACCCCACACCATGAAAGTTACAGCTTAAAAGTTCAGTCAACGTTAATTGTGGCAGTAAAACCTGAAGTAATTCGGGTGGAAAATAATTAAATTCATCTCAAGAGGTACAAATCCATCAGGGCTATGCACAGTTGGGGAATTATTTGGAGTTTTATTTTTAATCTAGGAAATATTTACAGTGAAAAAATGAAGAATTCTTGATGCTACTGAACTGTTACTGAAACCTCTTGAACACAATAGAGTATGAAATTGCTGCAAGCTGGGTTCAGAAGCAGTTTTGTCTGTCTTTTGGGGGGATTTTATTACTTTTTACCTGAAGTCAAAGCTGTATTTATGACCTTTTTTATACCTTCTGTCACAGCTGAAAGCACCAGCTCCGTCAGAAATCCCCGACACCGAGGAAGCATCTGCATAACCCAGTGAGCAAAACCAACAAAACCAGCTGCCTTTCAGAAAAATCTAAATTAGTATTTCTCCTCTGCTTGGTTTGTTCTGCACTGGAGCATTTTCTGCATCACTTGCTTCCCATATTGGAGACTGGGAACAGCCAGGTAAGCACACTCTGCTCCCAGGAACCACCTTATCCATCAGCTAAGGGACAATTCCAACCACTTTGGAGAGGGAAAGGAGGGAGAATTGCACTTCAGAGTCCCACCCAGGTAAAGTTGTGTTGATGAAGAAAGGAAACACCAAGGTGACAGAGCCAGCTGTATTTTTTAGAGACTTTGTTTTCCTGCCTTCCCAAGCTCATTCCCATAGGCAGCAGAGCTGGTCCCAAAGCCTGGTGTTCCTGGAAAAGCTGCTGGCAGCTCACCTGGAGGGCTTTTACTGCCAGCCTTGCATGACTGCTCTAGGCTGGGGACAAAACCTCTCCGTGCCCCTCTTCACTGGAGTCAGGACCTGTGGAAAGCAATTTCCAAGATCACAAAGCAGAGTCCAACCTGGCTTCAGGTCTGTGCGAGGCATTTTTCCTATTCTAACTGGATTCTTGCCATTTTAAATATATATTTTTATTTTCTTCCCCCGTGACAAGTTCTGTCTCAGTCTGAAGCCTGGCAAGCAACACTGGGTGCATCCACATTCCATCTTTTCAAAGAGTTATTCGAGCAATCCCACAGGTACCAACCATCCTCCTTGGGAACACGGCATCCCTGTCCAAAGGCCCAAAGCTTGGGCATCAGGAATTCTCTGCCAAGGCTGGAGAAGCAGCTCTGATTCATCTGTGACCTTCTCACAACAGAACTGGCTCTTGCAGGCCATGAATGGGACAAGACCTTGAGTTCGCTCCATGCAAGTTAGCTCCTCTCCTCTCCTCCCTTTGGATGCTCTCAATTCTCAATTTTCATGGACACCAATATTAGGACAGGCCTGCCCAGTTCAGGGAGCCCCATCCCACTCCAAAATCCCAGAGATATTCTAGTTGCATTCTAGTCCAGCTGAATGTATTCCCATTTAAACCTCACCGCTTGATAAACTGCCAAAAAAACCTGAGCTCCCAGGGAGGATATTTATTTACAATTCAGAATTTATACATGCATTGCACGACATCTGAAGGGTTTTTTTCTCCCAAACATACAAATCAGCAATTAAAATATTTAGAATGTGCCATTTCTAGAAAATGCCCAGGGCTGTGTGTTATCTCACAGTTGTAATTTTTTGCTGGAGAGGCTTCAGCAATTTCCAGTTGCACGAAGCTTTGGGAGAAGTTTGGCTGCTTTCAAAGCAGGGGAAATAAAAGCAGAATATGACCTAAGAAAAAATTCCAGCAGAAAGCTGGGCTGGAGCTGCCTGAGAAGCCACTTTTCCCAGTGGGAAAGTGACACCTTGCCAGAGCTGGAACTCTCTCAAAGAAATGACAGAACACCAGGGCAAATCGAGTCCAGGATGGTGGCCCTGCTCACAGCAAGGGAGGGCAGGAAACCTTGGAGGGTGGGTGGCATTTTTATATAGTTTAGTTTGTCCAGCAAGACCATCCCAAACCGCCCCATCCGTAGCAGGAATGTGATGTGATGGGAAGGGCAAGGATCACTCAGAAAGGAGAAGGTGCCTCCAACACTTCCCATACCAGAGCTTTTCTAAAAGACTGGGAAGGAATTCCTGGCTGTGAGGGTGGGCAGGCCCTGGCACAGGGTGCCCAGAGCAGCTGTGGCTGCCCCTGAATCCCTGGAAGTGTCCAAGGCCAGGTTGGATGTGGCTTGGAGCAGCCTGGGATAGTGGAAGGTGTCCCGCCCATGGCAGGGGTGGTGGCACTGGATGGGCTTTAAGGTCCCTTCCCACCCAAACCATTCTGGGATTCTGTTCTGGAGTGGTGGGGTGAGTTTTTATTTAAAGAAACACCGTTTTCACCAGACATGGAAACATTTGAAGGTTCAAGTCTGGCCACAGCTGAAAAGGGTTTGTTTAAAAACATTCACTGAAAATGGGTTTGCTCCCCATCCCTCACTCTGCAGGGCAGCTCAGAGGATGGTGCTGGCAGAGCTCCTTTGGAGCAGCAAACTGCAACACCCTAAAAACTGCCGGGGTCCCAGATTTATTTAAAAAATAATAACTTGAAGGGACAAAAGACACCCCTTACACCTATGCTGAAGGACACAGGTCTGCTTAAACTACTATTTTTACTATTTTTCCATTCTTTTCTATTAAATATTGACTCTGTTTGTGGTTAGGAGTCACACATCCCAAACCAAACACCACTGCCCTGCATCACAGACCCTTTTTTGTTCACATTTGCCCTCACGGCGGGGAGATCCAGCTCCACCACCCACCTGAATTTAGGACAGCTTGGCAGCCCCCCTGAACTTCAACAGCGAGATTTTGCTGGCTGGATCCAAACCCAAACCCAAACCCTCAGGGAATTCCACGTTTAGCCCAGGCAGAGGGGCCAAGCCGCATGATTCCAGCCTGAACTACTTTTTGTAGCCTCCTGAAGGAGGAATGAGCCTCTGAGCTGGGGTCCAGCAAGGTCCCCTTCCCCAAAATCCAGCTCTGCACCAGCCCCTGCCACGACACCCCCGACCCTTCCAGCTCAAGGCCACCCATGAGCAAAGCCAGACCCAGCAAGCAGACCACCCACCAACCCACCAACCCACTGGGGAAAGGAGACAGGAAAAAGAACAAGGCTTAGGGAAATATTTTAAGAAATCCAGCCCCTGGCCAGCACTATTTTGGGTTCTGAGCTCTTTGAGGCTTCGGGAGCAAAGGTGTGGAAATCTCCACCATGGGATATCTGTATTTAGGGGGGCAGTGGGGCACTTAACACCCACTTTGGCACCTTTGCAATTTGTGTAGGTGAGTAATTCTTCCTGTACCTAAGAGCTGGAGGAGCTGGCCACCCATTCCCACCTCAGGACTTTCCCTTCCCGGGAATGCTCAGCACCCACTGGCTGTTTCTCAAGGTTCTTTGGGTCACAGGAGCTTTCTTTAATTCCTTTTGCAGTTTCCCACAGTCACCCTCCCACACATCATCCTTGAGGTGATCTGGGACAGGCCACACATTCCTGCTCTCCACAGCACCTCTGCCTGAGCAAGAACAAAGTTAATCCTGACTTACTTTTCCTGCCACAGGGAAAGTCAGGGACAGGGACTTCTGACAAAGGCATGGAGTGACAGGAGAAATGGCTTTAAAGTGACAGAGGGCAGGTTTATATCAGATATTAGGGAGGAATTGTTCCCTGGCAGGGTGGGCAGGCCCTGGCACAGGGTGCCCAGAGCAGCTGGGGCTGCCCCTGGATCCCTGGAAGTGCCCAAGGCCAGGCTGGACTTTGGGGCTTGGAGCAGCCTGGGACAGTGGGAGGTATCCCTGCCCATGGCAGGGGTGGCACTGGGTGGGCTTTAAGGTCCTTTCCAACTCAACCCATTCTGTGATTCAATTTCTCAACGAATCCATAAACCAGGGCCTTACAAAACCACTCAGGATATCAAAGCCTATCGCAGCCATTACTTCTTCCCTGAATCCCTTGTAAAGATTCCGTACACATTTTATAAACTTCTGTGCTCGATGCCTTAATGACAGCAGGATGTCCCAAGTGCTTTTCTGCCATCCCACAAGATGGCAAAACACACCTGGATTCAGTGTGCTGCAGAATCATTTTTCAGAAGGAAGTGATTACACATTAGAAAGGTACAGCGAGTCACGAGCACACAACCTCTCTTTAAACTTAGTGAAGTGGGAAATATTCCACAAACACCTGCATCCAGCAGGCTGGCACAGGAGGTATGAAATGTGCTTTGATGAAAAACACAAGTGGAAAAAAGCAAAAGCTACGCAGAAGGAAACAAGTCACAAACTATTTGCTCTTGCCTCCCCAGGTGGCCAAAGCTCAGAAGAGGTAAAAGACCCAGCTTAGATGTTAGGCCTGGCTTACAAGTCCCAAGCTGCTGCTTGGAAAAATTTCGTTTTCCTCCCTGGTCTCTCAGCAGAGGAAAAATCTGCAAGGCCAACAACACCTTTTTAACTTTGTCAAAAGCACATTTATATATAAAAATAGAGCCTCATTCCTGTCTGTCTCTCCTGCCCAGACTTGCCCAGTTCTTCATGCAAATTGTTCCCATTTCTCTTATCAGTGCCCTTATATCCCCAGATCAATACCACTTTTCCTACCTCCCACATTTGCCCCCACCAACAAACTGGACCAGTGGCCTTGACCCCGTTTTCTTTCCACCTGCACCCAACCACTGGGGCATTTCCTTCTCCCCAGCAGCTCTCCCTTTCCAGGTAGGATGTATTAAATATTTCTATTAGGATGTATCACGATTTATGCTGTAGGCAGCCAGGCAGGCTGGGGCACACTGAGCTCATGCTGCCCTTGTGCAGGGTGTCCTTCCAAAACAAAGACCTCTGCGAGTCCTTGTCTCTCCCATCCCACTTATTTGTCCTGAAACAGAAAGAGAAAGGAAAAAAACCCAAGGCTTTTCTCCTACACACATAGAAGCCACGAGAAGGTGCTGCAAAATGTGTAATTATTTGCCTTGGGAGCTTTGGTTTTAGCTGGGAAGAGAGGTTTAAGTCTATTATTTTAAGGAGTCCTAACAGCATTAGAGGACTTACTGTCAGCGATTTGTACAGTAAATCCAATTACTGCTTTTCACTTCTGTTCAGTATAAACCATTACCATCAGAACATTCTGGTTTTTTGAATGCATTTAAAGGATAAATAAGAGCTGGAAGTGCCCAAGGCCACATTGGATGGGGCTTGGAACAGCCTGGGAGAGTGAAAGGTGTCCCAGCCCGTGGAAGAAGATGAGCTTTAGGGTCCTTTCCAACCCAAACCAGTCTGGGGTTCTGTAACATTTTGCAGAAAGGATTTTCTTTTTTAAGCTGCACTACATAAATTCTAACACCTGTGACTTCAAAGTTTGCCTTCATAGTTAATGGGAGGATTTTGCTTTATAAATTTACAACTTATTTCTGAAGTACTTGGTATTCTTAGGCCCACGATGCCCCCTTTTTTTTTTTTTTTTCCCCTAAGACCAGGTGGAGGTCACAATCTCAGTATCAAGAAACTGCACAGACAGAAATCGGGAAAGCAGGTTGGGGAATTGTTGAAAAAAAAACACATCGGAATGTAACTTCCAATTAAACTTCCTAAGAATTTGGGTCTGATGAAGCCTTTTGAAGATTTTTTTGCCGAAGGGGAGGCCACGCCAGCAGGGACAGGATTGAAACATTTCTTGTGTCAAACACGTTTGCAGGAGAGCTGTTGCCAGCAGCTCCAGTTTGAAATCACTTCTTTGCAATTATTTTTGGGCACGGATTTTAGGAGCCAATATTGAGCAGAGAAATGGGGAATGAGGGCATTTCCTGAGCTTGCTGGCTGCCACCTTCCTGCGTGAAGCTGCAGGACCCTGTTGCTGTGCTGTGATTATTCAGGCTGGTATTGCACTATGGAACAAGGCTGGAATTGCACACCCAGTGTTTATACTGCTGTTATCCAGAGGCTTTGGAGAAACACCTGAGACTGATGGAGTTGTAACCACAGCTTTACAAAAGTCATTGGGCTCACAGCAGAACATTTACGGAGCAGCAGAGTGTCAGTATTTGATCCATATCCCAACACCAGCCTTACACAAACACAAGTCATATATCAAACTATCCTAAACCAAAGGAGTGCTTGTGACCACAGATTTATCCTGAAGCTGCAGGCACACAAAACTTTGATAATTAATTCTGTTTTCTTTGGCAGCAGCACGAACCAGCCCGCTTTGGGCACAACTGCTGCTTCTCCATGGCACAAAAAAACCCAAAATGTCTCAGCCACAAGAAAAACCTGGCAACTCAAGAGTCTGGAGAGCCCCAAGCTTGAGGGAAAGGGGTGCAGAAACCTCATTTGTGCCCATTTTTTTAATTTATTTTTTTTTCCCACCTAATATCAGTTTTGGAATTAGGACCAAGTGGTTTTCATGTCTCTAAATACAAATACACACAGGCTCTTTGCTCCACTATAAATTCCTTTCCAGCCTAGCAGCAGCTCTCTAGCAGGGTTTGAATCAGGCTGCTGAAGCAAAGGATTGTTTTTGGAAAGCATTAAGACTTCAATTGAATTGTTCCTAATTACAGAGCAGAGTGGCACTGCAGCATGCAGATTTATTCGGGGGGAAAGGGAGAACTGTGATGTTTAGAGAGCTATAACGAGCTGCAATGGTGTTTAACAATCTCTCTTTGTACACACACAAAGCCCTCCCCAATAACTGATACACATCCTTCTAAATCTGCAGCTGCCTCGGGAAAATTCAAAGTTTTTTGGCAACATTCCGCTTCTTCCTCAACTTCCAGCAGTCCCTGCTGGGGGAATGTCTCTGACCAGAGCATCCACACGCCTGGATCCCAGCGGGGTCTGTCTGACCAGGGTGTCTCCACCAAGCACAGCAAACACAGCATTCAGGAGATGCTTTCAGCATCACCATTTTCATGTTTTTTCCAAGGCTAGGCTCTGACCCTGCTATCCTGACACCAAGGGTCTTTTTATTGGCTTTATTGCTATGTTAAAGGACAGCTGCTGATGCTCAGCAGCCAGTGAATTGCCATAAACCCCTTGCTGGACTTCCCGGAAAACTTCGTGCAGCACTTCCAGGGAAAGCTGGAGGATCAGGCCCCCCTTAGGGGGTTTGTGGCAGTCAATAAATAACACAAAGGGGTAACATCCACTCAAGTGTCATTTTCCCTAATCCCACCTGGCAGGCTGAGGCAAACCCTGGAGGAGGCAGCCCACTGCCGCTGTGATGGTGGAGAAGGAAACAATTATGTTCTACTGCTCTTGGGGCTGCTCCACTCTGCCTCTCGAGAGGCTTTCAAGGAAACATGAACACAAATCACATCTCCTCTCTCGAGCACTTCTCCTCTTCTGAGCAAAATCTGTGGCAGAGGGAGACAGGGAAGGAAAGTATCACAGCTGCCCTTCCTGCACAACCTCAAAAAATGATGCTGAAATTCCAACCCCTCTGGCATCAGAATGGCTTTCCATGTCCATATGTGTTGTCATGCTTCCTTCACACCTGTGGGTCAATCCACAGCTGGTTTCTACCCCGAAATGGGGCTTTCCATCCCAAACTGCCCTATTTCCATGCCATGGCCACCCCTCTTCCATACATCTCATCCCCTCTCGCTGACAGATGATCAGAGTCCCGTTACCTGCACTCAGGTAACACCTCACATTTCCCCCAGAGAGACTTTTCGTTGCTCTTTTTAGTGCTGGGGCTGTGAAGGTGTGTGACATTTGATTTTATGGAGCTGGTTTGCTCCTCCCACTGTCACAGTTCCAGGGCCGAGGAATGTAATTGGTCACTGAATGATTTCAGCTCATTTTCCTGTGCAGTCTGAAGTGCTCGGTGGCACACTGGGGCCTTCAGTCTGAAATCCAGCGTCCCACTGATCAAATCCCACCAGTCCCTTAGGACAGGATAGGATGGCATGCTAAAGACATAAAAATCCCTTTGACAAGGAAAAAAAATTCATTGTTACATCTGCCCCTCACTCCCAAGCTCTGCCCCGGAGATCAGGAGAAGCAGCAGATTCCAAACTGCTCAGGGAGAGGTGCTCGTAACTGGTGGGGAAGGGCTTGTTTGGGGGGGGTTATCTGCTTTGAATGTGCACCAAAACCTGCACTTGAGCCCCTAAATTCTGCAGAAAGGTGGATGCCAGACAGCAGACGTTTCCTTGGGAGCAATTCCATGTTTGGGCCGGGAAATAGGAGCAGCACCCTGGTGACACAGCAGATGCAGGGAGGAGGGAGCGAGATGCTGCTCTCCATGAGGGATCCAGGCCCTGTCATCTCCCCCCTCAGGGACACCTCACGCTTTTAAAGCTGAGCAAACACAGGGATGGCACTTTTCCAAGCCTGAAGCGTCAGCAACACTTCATTATAAATGCTTCATTTAACAGGGCTACAAATGAAGCCCGGGACTGCGTCCTTGTGGTGGGGGTCAGCTCTGGGATGGCAAACCGTGCCCCAGCCTGGTCGTGCTCCAGCTCTGAGGTCAGAGACAGCCACAGCAGGACCAGGGATGGACCCTGATGCTGGGGTCCTAAACTTGCGCATCATACGAGAAAAACAGTTTAGCGGTGAGCACGGTAGTGGTGCTGGTTTGTCTCGGTGATCATAAAGATCTTTTCCAAACTTAGCGATTCTATAATTCCATGAAATCACTCTGCTTAAAGTCCTGCAGTGCTCCATTTCATTCCTGTGAGGGTCCAGAAGGATTTTGGAGAGATCCAAATGTTCAATTCAGCTGTCGCATCACCAGATGTGGCGCAAGGACCACAAACTCGGGATGCTCAGAGGTTGCCCCACCTGGAAGCCACCCCTCGCAGAGATTTGTGGCTGCTGCATTTATTCACAGCCTTTTCTGGGTGCAACAAGCCCTTCCCAAAACCTGCACTGGCTTTCCTCACTGGGAGTCTTCGCTCGGGTAACGTTTTTGTAGCAATTTCTGCAAACCCACAGCTTTGCTTAGGCCACCGAAAGGAATTTCTCCATCAAAAGGGATTCTGCACTCCTGCCATCATCCTCCAGCAAACCCAAACCTCCTGTAAAGCCTAAGAGTGTCACAAGGCTGTGTCCATTCTCCCAACACCTCTGCTGGGAAGCGTTGCAGCACCGGGGATGGATCAGGCGGGAAAGGCACGGAGCAAAGCGGTGTCAGAACGATCCCAGCCCTTAAACTGGGACCTGCCCTCGGTGCCCTGCATTTATGCAGGGAAAGCCAGGCCTGGTGGGTGCTGTCTGAGGCAGCTATCTGGTCAAAGGCCTGCGGGGAGCTGGCAGATAGGGCGGGTTAACGTTTAACCTGCGGGACTGTAAAGCAGCCCAGGTCTGCTGAACCTTTGGAGTTTGATATGATGATTAGGGAATAACCGCAGTGACACGTCGCAAACTCCCCACAAGCAAGGAGACCTCTTTCCCGGGGGGCGATCTCCAAAATTGCTCAGGTAGGGGGCTGCTCGTTGCTTGGAGGTTTTTGGGGGTGTGGGAGTGGGTGTGGGAATCGGGGCTGGTGGTGGGGTTGGGAAGGAGCAGCTCCATTGGGAGCCTCCCACCCCAACAGTGCCCCAGCATCAGACTCACACCCCGGAGCTGCCCCACTCCAGCAGGGCTGGACTGGGGGGCCGGGGCTCCCTGGCTGGCCCCACACAGCCCCACACCACTGGCGTTGAGTTTGGGATGAGCAGGGTGGGCACAGAAAGGCTCCTCGGGGGCCCTTCAAAGCCTTTCCGTGGCTTTGCTTTTTTCTCCTGGCAAAGCCATGGAAAGAGGGGGTTTCCTGCTCTTCGTCCTTGCCTGAAAAGCGAGGCCAGACAAGGTGGACAGGGAGGAGGGATTTTCCCTGCCATAATTCGCTCTGGATTTGTAAAGTGCAACTTTCTGAGGCTTAATCATTAGAGATCTTTCCAGCCGACTTGGTGTCCCTCCTTCCCTTTGCCACAGATCAATCTCTCCAGCGAAGGCAATCGCTGCTCCTAAAACCCCCTCAGTTTTCCCTAATCCCTTCCAGCTAGCAGGGATAGTTTCTGCCCAGCACAGAATGCTCCTCCCAGGCTCTTTCCCTCGGTGGAACAGGAGTTTTGGGTGGGAGCAGGCAGGGAAAGGAAGGATGATTGCAAAGTGTCTGGCACATGGGGATGCAAATTAAACGCTAGGGAAGGAGGCTGGGCTCAGCATCACAGAGTGGCTTTTTGGGGGCATTTTGTGTGTGTTTGGCAACAGAGCTGCAAAAGCTGTGCCCAAGAGGAAAGGGATTCCAAAGGGAGAAGCTGATTCCCAAGCAAAAGGGGCCGAGCAAAAGATTTCATGCCGGATTAGGCATGAAATGTTTCCTCCAGGCTCATCTGCTGCAGTGCGTTCATGCCGCTCTGAATTCGCCCCGTTTTCCTGCAAAGGTCTGTGAGTTCCCACTTTGTGTGGAGCCACAGGAGCTGGAAAACAACCCCCCACCCTGGGAAGCCAAGGGACAAAAGCCTCGTGCTGCGTTGCTCAATCGGACTCCGTCCCTCAGTGTGTCACCCCAGCGAGGAGCTGGGGTAGCTCACAAGGCTTCCAGTTTTGGGGAAGAAAATGAAGCACGCTTGGTGTTTATGGATGTATAGAAAGGAATGTATATTGCTTGGAGCCTGGAGGGAGGGGAAAAAAAGTCCCCAAGACATTGATAACCTAGAGGAAAATAGTTTCTCTAGTGACTTATTTGGGTTATTAGGGGAAAGAGTGAATATCGTCATCCAGTCTTTCCAGAGGTTGTTATTCTTCAGGAGGAGCGGTTGCACTGAGGGGATACCAAACAAAATGGCCCTAATTAGATGCGTCCAAGTGGCTCAACACAGTCAGGTCTGTATTGATCCTGTGGGATAAACATGGGTTTGTTCTCTCCTTCATGGACCCGAGGAGCAGCTTTCCCCGAAAAGGCTGCACAGGGGCACGCTCTGCCCTCAGATACCCCCTCAGCAAAAATCCTAGCATGGGAGACCGAGGAAAGAGACTCCTCCTTTTCCAAATAACCCAAAAGTGAAGCAAAGTTTTCCACAGTTCTTGGGGCAAAAGCTTCTGGATTCATCTTGCTCCTGGACAGATGGAGCAAAGCCAGAGGATGTGCTGTAGTAGGTGTGAGGGAGCCATGTGTAGAAGTAGTCCTGGAGAGGTGGTATCATAACAGGTTTGTTTCTTATTGATGTGGGCTTGCAAGGTATAAAAGGACCTTTTCTTGCCTTGGCACTTCAGAATTTCAGCAGAAACCTAAAGTAAATGGGAGTGGAGAGAGGAAAAACCAGACCCAGTGATATTCTGATACAAGGTAAAAGCAGAACCCTCCTTTTCTTGATGCTGTGATCATGCTAAGTTGGTCCTGTTGTCAAAATTTCACCACAAATGAGGATGAAATAGGAAATATGGATGGTTTGCACTTCCAAAGGTGTTAATTTCAATTTAAGTTTCTGAACAAAATGCAACTTCCCCCTCTCCTTTTTTTTCCTTTTCTTTTTTGCATGGTAGCCCTTGTTAATGATATTTTGTAATGATATTTTAAGGGCAAATCCACAAAATCGGTTGAATTCCAGAACTATTATTTCTATTGAGTGTGGCTGGGTTGATTCTTTTTTACAGCAGTGCTTAAAGCACTGCCTGAATTTGCTGCAGTCATTCACAATTTCCATCAGCAGCCACAGAAGGGGGATTTTCCCCTGTGAGGGTGGATTTGCAAATTGATTCCTGGCTCGGGGAACAAAGAAGGAGAGAAAGTAATCGTGTTTCCTCTGGGTGACAGGAATTCTCCTCCCTTTTAAGGTAAAAAAAAATCCCAGTGCACTGGCAGTGCTGCAAGGACTGGGGCTGGTGCTTGCAATAAGGGGAAAGGGCTGGAATTCCACAAGTTTCAGAAATAAAACATCCCCCCATGATTTTTATCCTGGAAATCATCTGGATGCACTGATGGACACATGGATGTGGCACCCTGGGACGTGATTTGGTGGTGGGTTAATGGTTGGACTAGATGATCTCAGAGGGCTTTTCCAACTTAAATGATTCTGTGATTCCATGAGATGGATCCTTGGGTGGCAGAGGTGGAAAAGTGCCCTGTCCAAAAAAGTGTTTAGATGTCCTTGGCTCAAGGGAGGCAGGAAGAAGGAGAGAGAGAAGAAGTGCTTGGAAAGCTGCAGGGTGGGAAGCCTGTTTTCCTGGGCTTGGGATTTGTTATGTTGGGATTTATGCCTCAAAGAAAAGAGGGGTTTGTTGTTTCCATCCCGGAGAAACCCCACTCAGGGGAAGTGGGGGTAGCTCTTTAGCTTATAAATTACCCGTGAATGACGTTGGGCTGGTAATTAATAAGTGTGAATTGATTGCTCGGAGTGAGGCTGCCAAACCGTGTGTCCAGCCCTGAGTGTGCAACACAGTCTTGGCCTCCTTTGGAATCAGGAGTGGGGGCTTGCAGATTCCTTTGGAATCAGGAGTCAGCGCTTGCAGGGGCTGGTGCTACCCTGGGGTGGGGGTCTCCAGCTGGACCCCACTTCCAGCAGGACCAACTCCACAGCTCCAGGTGAGTTAGGGCATCCCTCAGGATGGGCATCCTGCACCTCTTCCACGGGGCAGGGTTGTTTCCATGGGTCATGCTGGGCTTTCCAAAGGCAGGAATGTGTGGAAGCACCGGGCACAGATTAAAGCCAGACCTCTGTTAACACTCCCCAGACCCCGCGTTTTGCAGCAGGCTGTGATTAGTACTTCATCGCAACCTTGAGTGCTCTTGCTGCCTAATTCCAAGAGGATTGCTTCAGCATATCCTGGAGGGCACCAGTGTCTAGACATGCTGGTCTAGAGCCTGAAATCTTTGCAGGACGCCTCATGAGAGGAGCCCAGAAGAGCTCGGCTGTCTCATCTAATAAGGTAGAAGGCAGAGAGGGATATTGCTGCCGCTGGAAAGGCATCAGCCAGGGAGACGCTCTGCTCCCATCCTCCCGCCAGCCCCGAGGCTTGTCCTCACTGCTCAGCGTGAAATCATCGCCGGGAGGGAGAGAGAGAGACCTTCCTGGAAATCCCTCCTTCTTGCAGCAGGAGAACCTGCGTGGCCTTAAAGGATCCACGTGCAAGTGCATCCGAAGCAGCAGCCCTGCAGGCATCCAGCCTGGCAGAGCTCAAGTCCAGCTCTAAGGGCTAAGAGAGACCCATCCACCGAGGGCTGCAATTTGATCCCTCAATTCCCTGGTGGAAGCAGGATGCTCCAAAAGCAGAATGTAAGGGGCCAGATTTGCAGCGCGGCAGAGCTTTCCCCTGTCCCTGGTGGATATGGGGTCTCTTTGCCCAGGCAGGGGAGGGTGCAAAACCAATCTGGATTTTAACTGGTTGTTTTTCTGTTTGGGTTTGGGGTTGTTGATTTTTTTTTTTTTTGAATGCTCACTTTCTCTTTCTGAAGCAGCCTGGGAAAGGCTCCAAGTGGTTTTTGCACAGCAGGGTGCTAATCCTGCCCCGTGCCTGCTGAACAACACCAGCTCCGGAGGAGGCAGCAGGCACAGACACCACAAATATCGACAGGGTTTTGTTGCTGCCCTCAGAAGGGCAAAACAAACCAGCAACTGGGCTCCAGCTGCTGCAGAAAGCACTCCTTTGGGAATTAGAGACAGGAGAGTGATGTTGCATTGGATAATCCATGCCCCAGCCCCTGCACGTTGGTAGCAATTACAACACCAGAGAACCTGGGAGCGCGGGGGAAAAAAAGAAAATAAAAATCAGAAAAGCCTCACCAATCTCTGCATTAAATAGCTCCAAAGTGTGGCATTACAGAGGTGCCTCCATTTGCCAGTGTTTGAGTCACAGCCTCTGGATTTCGGTGTGGCAGAGCCCGAGCAACACGAGACTCAGATCCTCCAAATACCTGGGCTCGTGCCCCATTTTTGGTGCTGGGAATAATCCATTTTAAGTTGAAAGCAGCTGTTTAAGACTTCCAGGGCACAAAGGCATAGGGCACTGGGCAGGTAATGGACAAAGTGGGCTGCCTCAGGCCTTCGGAGGAGCTTAGGAGCTCCCTCAAGAGCTGCTGATAAAAAGGGGTTGGGGTTAAAAGCTGGGTACTGGAAAAGGCTTTTTCTGTTATTTCTGCAGAATCATGACACCCTCAAAAAAATCACCTGTAAGCAGATAGATTGCATTTCTTTACCTGCATTTCTTTACATGCAGCGCTCACCTTTATGTGCACCAAGGGGCTGCTGTGCAGGGGGATTGTTCAGGGAATCCTCCCAAAAATCTGGCAGCAGCTCAGGGTGCAGGCACAGCAATCCACCTTCCTTCCACCTTTCTACTGCTCTGGATTTCCCTCCTGCCAACATGCCCACCACCATCCCATCCCAGAGTGCCTCATCCCCCTCACCCCCAGTCCACCCCTCCCAGCCCCTTTTGGCCCTGTTTGCTCTCCAGGCAAGCCTGGGAGGCATCACCTTTCCTTGCCTCCACCTTTCTATGACAAAATGCAATTTTAGGCAATAAGAACCATGTTGGATGACACAATTCAGCTTTTTCCTGCATGGAGTCCTTGGTCCCACTGGCCCTCAGCTCTGGCAACAAGGACCTGAGCAGGGTACTGGGTTTGCTCTGGCTGCTATTCAGCATCAGCCTGAAGATTCAAGCTCGGCCTTGAACCTACAGACCCTGTTTTTATGCCTGGAGCACATAAGTGGATTTTGGACAAGCTCAAAGCTCAGCATTCAGGAAAAACAGGGAATCACCAGTAGTGAATCCGTGTTGCAAATGTCCCTTTCCCAGGGTGTAGCCCAAGTCAGATTCAGATTTCAGTTTTATGGTGTTTTCAGCCCAAACCCAAACCAAACCAAAAATCTTGAATCAGCCATGACCTAAAACAGCAGCTCTGAATCAAAATGTCTGAACCCAGGGCTGTTCCAGCCCTGAGCTGAGCTAAGATCTGAAGTTCTCCCATGTTCTTTATCTTCCAAAATAAAAATAGACCAAATTTGGAGCTAGGTCCTGTTTCTCACAGAGTGCTGGACATGGCTGGTACAAGGTTGCCTTCCCAGTGTCAGCATCACACGAGGCCTGCAGGACTCGTTGTGTACTCGGTGCAGGATTAGGCATTTACATATTTTTTCCTCCTGAGACACCACCAAAAGGCTGCAAATTCCCTCTGCATCTCCCCAGGATCTGACTGTGGGGTTAAATGCTATTTATTTCTATTCAGCAGGGGGATATTTCTGCTCTTTCCACGGCTTCTGCTGTTCTGTTTTGGTTTTATCTCCAAAACTACTGAATTAGGAAGAGCGACCCTGTAAAATTTCTCAGGAGGGTGGACCTTCTCCTCCCAGCCGTATTAATTGATTTAATTTATCTTAAATTTGATTGCAGTGAGCACCCCTAATTAACCTGATTTTTTGCTGATAATCACTCCCAATGGAATCAAATCACAAATCCGGGGACGGATTGACCGGCACACAGAAAGAAGCCGCCCTCCGTGCGTTAATTCAGCGAACGGGATATAATTTGATCCAGGTAGGAATTCACGGTCCCATCCTTTTGTGCAGCGTCCAGCTTCTTCCTGAAGCTTCACTGGGGGCGTGAGCAGCGAATCCATGCTGCTGAATCACTCCTTGCTCGTTCCTTTTCACTCTCATTTCTCTCTCACATCCGTGCTGACCATCACTATGTTGTCTTTCACAAAGCAGGGTTTTGTTCCTCCTGGAATTCCTTGCTTGATGGGAAATTACAATAAGGGTGGGGGAAGGACGGCCCTGAGCACTGCTAAATGTTGGGAAAGGTTGGGATTGGTGTCCCAAAACCAAAGAGCAAAGTTTCAGAAGAGGGATGGGGTGAGGAGTCCAGCACGTCACCTTTCGTGCAGACCCTTGCACAGGTACATGGGAGGCAGCTGCCTCACCTGCTCCGAGGTTTGCTCCCAGTTTAGGCTCCAAGGTCTCCAAGATCCAAACCTCCCGTGGTTAGGGCAGGTGGAGCCTGGACATGACCTTCAAACCCACCTGAGAAAGCCTTTCTTGGCTGCCACGACCGAAACAAGCTCAGCCTTGGAAAGCACTGGGCACTGCCATGACCGCCTTGCGTCCTGGAAGAAGGAACTGGAAACACTGGATTTTAGGCAGGTGGAGGCCACGAGCTTTCCTTGTTTTGCATGGCACTAGAGGGCACAACAGCCCCAAGCACAACCTGAGATTCCTGGGAAAAAGCACATTCCAGGGCCAGGCCAGCAGCTGTGTTTGGTGCCCTTGAGGAGCCCTTCTGCTGTACCTGACCCATAAGATAAGGGACTTCTGTATGTCTTAGATTTACTGTGTCTTTCTTAGAACCATAGGGGTTGGAGGTTCCTTTAAAGATGCCATGCCGTGGGCAGGAACACCTTCCACTGGCCCAGGTTAATCCAAGCCCTGTACAACCTGGTCTTGGAATTATCCTGGTGTTCAGTTTTTCCTACTGTCGCATCTGGCAAAGCTCACTCCTAAAGCACATATTTCAGCTCCCAATCCCCCCACACACTTCAACATCTTCTTGCTCTTCTCTCTCCCTTCCTTTTCCGTTCCAACCTTGCTATTTTATCTTTTTCTCTCTTCCTCCCTCTCCTAATTTTCCTGTACCTTAGGGATTTCTCTTCCAACCTGTCTGTGGGTGCAGCCAAACATTTTCTTCCTCAGTGCATGCCTGTGTCCTTCATCTTTGAGAAGTGGCTGATGTCCACTTTCCCTCCAGGCACCTTGTCAAGAGGGGTTTGTTGAGGTGCTGCCTTCCAGCCACAAACGAAGCCACTGCAAACTGAAGGAAGGGTTTATTTCTTGCTGTGCCTCCTCACACATCAGTGCAGACATAAAATCAAACGTCCCCTGCTGAAAACATTAGAAAAACAGGAATGAGAATGGATAATTCAGGGCCCGTTCTAGATTCGAGAAAACTAAAAGGGTCTGTGGTATACTCCTGTTTTCTCATAAGGATCTCTGTTTGTTTACGTTCCTCTTAAATCAGCTGTGCAAGGCATTTGCTTTCCTGGAATAATCCCAGAATGGGAAGTGACTAAAGAAATGGTCAGGGAGCCAAAAATGGAAAAATTACTGGAGCCCCAGCTCCTGTGGGAGCAGGGAATCACTGTAGGGAGAGGG